>BLSH010410251.1:0-11601 GCA_018402905.1 Glandirana rugosa | reverse complement strand
TTTTTTTTTTTTGTTTTGTTATAAAGAATTCCAGGTATGTGTGCCACGCTGCCACCATACTTTTTGCCGGCATGCTGGTAATCATGCGTACTAATCTTGTCGGCTACACGTTGCCAGCATGTTGTCCTCAACCTACTCGTCTGACCTTTTGAAACCAACATGCTGGCAACATGGCACACATGTCTCTTCAACCAGGTTGTTTAACATGACACGTTTTGTGCGTACGAGTCTTCAGTCCTTGCGGGTCTTCACAGGCAAGCACATTTGGACGCAAGGATTAAGTGTTTAGTGTAAGTGGACTTGAAGGAGAAATATGCGGGCATTGTGCAGTGTAAAGAGGAAGTTCAGGTGAATGTGATTTGTGAATTAGGAACGCAGGTTTACACGAACGGACACTTCTGGGCGTTCCTGACTTCTGAGCATGCGTGTTTTGCACAGTACAATTTGTTGGACCAACTTCTCTGTACACACGGTACAACGGTCGTACAACCAAAGTTTTCCAGTCTGCTCATCCAACTCCTGTTGTACGACCGTTGCACATCGGCTGTTCTAATCATGCGTACTAATGGTCGTACGGCCGTTTTTCATACCACCGTCGCACCGTGTGTATGGACCTTAAGAAATATTGTTTTGTTTTTTTTTTTTGCAAAACTGTTGCTCTTTTTTGTTTATAGCGGCGATCAGAAATGACGCAGAGGAGATCAAATAACACTAAAAGAAAGCTCTAAATGTGGGAAAAAAAGGACGCACATTTAGTTTGGGTACAACGTCGCACGACCGCGCAATTGTCAGTTAAAGTGACGCAGTGCCGAATCGCAAAAAGTGCTCTGGTCCTAACATGGGAAATCCTTCCAGTGGTTAAAGCGGTAATAAAGCTTGGGAAAAAAAAACAAACCCTGCAAGACAATAGGATAATATATTAGTGTGCATCGCATGCCAACACATTATGAAATACGAGGCCCCCGCCACCCGACACGGTCAGCGCTGAGGGAGCTGACATGATGGTCCTCTTCTTTCTTCCAGGTACGCGGCTCCTGCGCTGAGTGGCCGGAGCCGCGTGACGTCACTCCCGCGCGGGAGCTTTTCGTTCCAGCAGCCAGCTCTAATTTTCCGCCCACCTCCACCGGATCATCAGAGCGAATGTGACGCTAATGTCAGCCGCTGCATGCAGGGCGAATATCTCCTAAACCTACATATTCCTTTTACCTACAGGTAAGCCTTATTATAAGCTCATCTGTAGGTAAAAATAGTACTTGGGGGTTTACTACCACTTTAAGCTTTGATAATAAAACATGGGAGGCGATTGGTTACTATGCACAGCTGCACCAGATTCTGTGTGCGCCAGTTTTAGTAAATCCCCCTCACAGGCTTACCAAGGAGAGTTTACAGGCTGAAAAAAATAAATAAATAAAAGTCAAATGCCTGTAAGGGGGCTTTAAATGTTTTTTAAAAATGCAGCGTTGCACCAATGCATTATCAGCTGCACCATTTGCAGCATGCAATGGGGTTAAGCTACTACAACGGAAGCGTGCAAAATCTGGTGCAGCTGTGCATGGTAGCCAATCAGCTTCTAACCTCAGTTTGTTCACTTTGATAAACAAACCTGGAAGCTGATTGGTTTCTATGCAGAGATGCACCAAGATTTTGCACTCTTCAGTTTAGTAAATCTCCCCAGTATGTACATTGCAGAGGCAGGCATGCCTGTGCTTACAGTCAGGGATGAGCCATGCACATTGCAGGAAGCTGGATGGCTGTAGAGATGTCAGTGCCCAGCAAAAGGAGGAGATCACCACTAGAGAGCTCCCTTCCTGACACCATGAGGCTCACATCCATGGAACAACACCAACTTTATTGAGACAGTCAGATCAGCTGCAGTACTTATTGGTTACTATGGATGACAGCAGACGTATGAAACGTTATCCCTGAATTGTCTGCTGTCCATGCTGTAAATGGCACAGGGTATATATAATGGATCTGTTGCAGAATTGGCTTGGGCAGAATTTTGTCTGCGTCACAGTTTAGGCGCTATTCGCGCTATTGCGCACTGCGGTCTGCATGTAGGCAGCTCATTCATTGGAACGTGCTGTTCTACACACAGAAACGCAGCCATAACGCCGCTATGCAGGTGGGAGCGCGGCGCTTTTAACCCCCCACAAGAGGTTAAAAGTGGCGCAGCGCCGCATTTCCAAGGCAGTGTGCAGCCGCTTCGGAAGCGCTGCCCTTTGTTTTCAATGGTTGGGGTGGTGGAGGAGACACCGCTCACCGCACCGTCCCAAAGATGCTGCTTGCAGGACTTTTTGTAACATCCTGCAAGCGCACCGCCCCAGTGTGAGAGCACTCAGGGCTTTCACATTGGGGGGGATTTTGGAGGCAATTTACAGGCGATATTTTAAGCTAAATGGCGCCTATAAAGCGCCTCAGTGTGAAAGGAGTCTTAAAGAGGAAGTAAACCCAGATTGGCTTTTACTTCCTCTATGTCCCCCTCTAAAGTAGAAACATAATGGGCTACTATGCATCACATAGTAGCCCATTATGTGCCACTTACCTGCAAACGAAGCCTGCGACATCCAGCGATGTCCCCTCTCCTGACCACATCCATCTTCTGCCCCTCTTCCTTCCGGGGCCGTGACTCCAGCGCTGTGACTGGCCGGAGTCACGTGATGTCACTCCCGTGCATGCGCAGGAGCCGCCAGTCATGGCACGGTCGCAGTGGAGGCACCCAGGCCATTCCTTCACTGCGCATGTGCCGACATGACATTGGCACAGCTTACACACTGCATATCTCCTGAACCGTACAAGTTTAGGAGATATGCAGGGCACCTACAGGTGCGCCTTATTCTAGCCTTAAGGTTAAAGGGGTTGTCACAAGTTGACAACCACTTTAAGGTTTGACCTCATATTATATGGTTTTGTTAAATCTAAAGGAAAAAATCTACAGATAATTGTATCATGTGTATCCAGCTCTAAGGTTTGACCCCTTATTATATGGTTTTGGTAAATCTGAAGACAAAAATCTGCAGAAAATCTAATAGTGTGTATGGGGTCCAACACTTTGATGGCACCTCCACGAATCTGCAAGAGAGCAGTGC
The DNA here is from genome assembly GCA_018402905.1 of Glandirana rugosa. Lineage (NCBI taxonomy): Eukaryota > Metazoa > Chordata > Amphibia > Anura > Ranidae > Glandirana > Glandirana rugosa. Next base: position 8,512 of record BLSH010410251.1, on the reverse strand, counting down.
GTTTTTTTCTGTGGGCAAAGAATGCAATCCCCACCCGCATAAATGTGAACCTAGCCTAATGCCAACATGGAAGAGGATTTATTTATCTCCCCTTTTCTTGAAGGCAATTCTTACCTCTTGATTGACATCTGTGTGTCTTCTTGCACAGATGTCTATGCAAGTCGCACCTGAAATCGCAAAAAATAGCGCAGGAACCTTTTCTGCAAATAAGTGCGGCACCCCAAAGTCGGTGGCGCACCAATTTGAACAGTCTCATTGACGACAATAGAGTGCGACTTGTCATGCGATTTGTCAAATGACATGACATGTAGCACCGATGTAGCAAGGGCTAAAGGACCGGAATACCGGGAGACAGAAACGGGCCTTCCGATCATGTGACCACTGTGATTGGCTGTAACAGGGATTGCATGGATTGTGACAGCTTAGCCACTGTGCTAGCGCAGAGAAACGACCTGAATTTGATGGACGTGCCGGAAATATCGCGAAAACTGCCACACAGATTTCATGAGTTTGGCGCAGGACTTTCAAATACGGCTATAACATCAGAGAAGTGCCGCAGATCCTTTCTTGATTTGCCCCCAGGTTGTTTTCTGAAATCAGAAGAACCCAAACAATAATAATTTTTTTTTACATTACTACCATCACTTAAGTACTAAAGCCTCGTACACACGGTGCGACGGTCGTATGAAAACAGTCGTACAATCGCTTGTTGTACGATCATCCGGCCGTTAGTATGCGCAATTAGAACAGCCGACATGCGACGGTCGTACAACCGAAGTTGGATGAGCAGACTAGAAAACTTTGTTTGTACAGCAAGCAGTTGTACGACCGTTGTACCATGTGTACAGAGAAGTTGGTCCAAGAAATTGTCCTGTGCAAAACACGCATGCTCCGAAGTCAGGAACGCCCAGAAGTGTCCGTCCGTGTAAACCTACATTCCTAATTCACAAATTCCATTCACCTGAACTTCCTCTTTATACGCTCGTAGCACGTCACTACGTTCGGCTTGGTTGTACGATCGCTTAGTGCACGTCAGTATGCGAGACACAGGAGCCGACATACAATTTTGGCCGACCGGTCATAAGACCGTCGCATTGTGTGTACGAGGCTTTAGAGGCCCCTATGTGATAGTAATTTTTTTGGTGACAGCTCCTCTTTATGGAGGCATTAGGGCCTCTTCTGCACTCCATTCAAGCCAACTAAGAACAGACTAAACTCCATCAGATGTTTTGCTGGCCGCATCTGACAGCGCTGCACCCAGGACTGCTCACAGATGAGCGCTTCCATGTTCATCCATCACTGTGTAGAAGGACAAATGGAAGTTTCTTGTGTCCCTTCCTAAAAACAGAACATTGTATTGAATACTGTAACTTTACTATTCTGGCGTCAATCCATGGCAGTGTAATACTACATGCATGCAGCCATGTTGGTGCCGCAAAAGTACATTTGGGTGTCTTCAGCTTCTAAAGAACCCAGGTGAGCCTGGGACACTTGTAGGGGGGCATTCCTGGCATATAGAAGCAACTGGGTGGCTCAAAGGCTTTTTCACACAGGTGGCCAGGGGGGTGTAAAAATAAGTGGCTGAGCCGTGGTTTGTTACCCACCTGAATGCTAACATTACAGCCTAACAAAGCTGTACACATGTTGCTGCCATGGCAATTTTAACTCTTTTATCCCCTTCCTGCCCAGGCCAATTCTCAGCTTTCAGCGCTGTGATACTTTGAATGACAATTGCACGGTCTTACAACACTGTACCCATATGAAGTCCTTTTTTTGAGACTTTTGAGATTTCTTTTGGTGGTATTTAATTGCCACTGTTTTTTTTTATTTTTTGCTAAACAAATGAAAAAAGATCAAAAATTTAGAAAAAAAGTAATATTTTTCTTAGTTTCTGTTTTGCAAACGTAATTTTTCTCCTTCACTGATGTGCGCTGATGAGGCAGCACTGATGGGCAGTGATAGGCAGCACTGATGGGCACTGATATGCTGCACTGATGAGGCGGCACTGATAGGCTGCACTGATGGGCTGCACTGATGAGGCTGCACTAATAGGCAGCAGTGATGGGCACTGATAGGCTGCACTGATGGGTACTGATGAGGCGGCACTAATAGGCAGCAGTAATGGGCACTGATAGGCTGCACTGATGGGTACTGATGAGGCAGCACTGGTGGGAACTGATGAGGAGGCACTGATGAGGCTGCACTGATGGGTGACACTGATGGGCACAGATAGTCAACACTGATGGACGCTGATAGGTGGCACTGACATGCTGCATTGATAAGAGGCACTGATAGGTAGCACTGATTGAGAGCACTGATTGACAGAACTGATTGGCAGCACTGATGGGCACTGTTGAGGCTGCACTGATAATCAGGTTCAGTGCCTTGATTATCAGTGGAGATGTCCCCTTTCACACCAGCCAGTTACCTACTCTCTCTTCTGCCGATAATCGGCAAGTGTGTTTACATTGTGATCAGCTGTGATTGACACTGGCTGGGAATGGGTTAACATAAGGGTTAAATGTGTTCCTAGGGAGTGCTTCCTAACTGTGGGGGAAGTGCTTTTACTGTAAGAAGACAGAGATCCATGTTCCTGCTTAGCAGAAACACAAGATTTCTGTCTTCTCCTGTCATAGAACGGCAATACAATCTGAGACTCCAAACGAATTACCGCCAAAATTACAACATAGCACACAACACTGATATCGATCACGCATTCGAAGCATATCTATAATCATATTCATAATTATACATACCAATCGCACATTCAAAACATACAGTTACTCATAACACACACTTTAGGTGTATTGATTAGGACCTATAGAGGACAAGTATAGGTTTTCTTCCTAAACAATAGACCTAACCCCTAGACCCCTGGCATTATGCAAAAAAGAGGAAAAACAGGTTCTTTAGCAAAGCTGAATTTACCTGACACAGTGGACAGAGAAAGCAACATCCTGGACTCAGGACAGCAAAAGATTTCAAAAATTTAAATAAAATTGGTTTTACCAATAGCCGGCTGTTTTGATGTCCTGATCCGGACCGCTTCCTCCCTTCGATCCGCTGTGATGGAAATTTCTGTAAGCTCCAAAAAATCTCTGGCCCGCCATCTGTAAGGGCAATTATAATACCTTTTATGCATTATATTTTGCCTGCGCTAATAAGCGCATTTTTCAGCTCTTTTGCATAATGCATTTGAGTGACTTGTGTTGAAGCAGACACAGACGCAGATTGCTTTTCTCTGCCGCTCGCAGGGATTGTTTGTCCTCGTGAGCTGGGCTTTCAGGTTTTATTTATACTGCTTAAACAGGGATATCAATAGGACTTGATGGCTTCACAATCAGCCAATCAGCCTCCAAGGCACAGTCACATGACATGAGTTCAATGCAAATCACCAACCAATGACACACTTGTTTATATTCGCACTATACAATAGGAGAGGCTTGCATGGGGGGGTTGGTCTGTATGAGAAACAGCTGTCTCCGGATGACAATGAAAGCCATGTGGACACATGGACTTCACAAAACCAACGTGTTATCTCACAGAGGCCCTCCAAACAGAATGTCATACATGCAAAACTGCCATTACAACGAAATGCTATCAAATACAGCTCTATGAACTATACTCCATAGCGATTATGTACTGTTCCATTAAAGGGTAAATTATGCACAAAGGAATATAGCTGTAGATTTCTGTCACATTGATCAGATGCCACAGAAAGCCTACAGATCATTATCCTTACATAAAAGGCAATACTGATTCCATAACGCAAGTAAACCGCCGCCAAGCAGATCAATCTGTACATAATACAGGGGCCCCCTGATTGACGATAATACACCCATGTCACAGAACGTGCATTGCACCTCAAAGATCCGGACCGGTGTTTGCTCCAACGTTAACCGCTCAGGGCGCCTGCTGGCCGGGTAGCGTGTAGTTATCAAATAATGGAAGGTTTCCATTGTAAATGGCCTTTCCTCAATATCGGTTAAAGCCGTATTTGCTGTACACAGAGAATATCGTTAAACCGACACTGGGAGACACTGTGACAATACATAATAAACACATCCTAAATTTCTACAACAAAACGATCGGCGAGTCCCGGCAGACATCAGGTCCGCCGGACCCACTGTGTCCCAATCAAAGTGGAACCGGTCCATGCGCATGCGCGCCCCAGACCAGGAAGAGTGAAATCACGCACAGGTACGTAATTTCACCCTGAGAGGGACCGGCCCGCTGCAGTAAATGTATGTGGGGCAGTCTAGAAGTGGTTAAAGCCTTCCCTTCTGTCTTGCACAGTTGTACAGACTCCTCTCCTGGGCTGAAATGACTTCCTCTGCTTTTACTGCACACTGTGAACTTCTCATAATGTGCATTAGCAGATGCAGCAAGTCAGAGCCTGCCTCATTTCCTGGCTGGAGGACATCCAGCATCCTTTAGCCCTTTCCTTCTCAGCTTGATTATTTCTGGCCCGACCCTTTTATTCATTGGGGTAGATAATTATCAGTTCATCCCTTGAAGCATGGAATTCACATATTCATATTGATACTCTCTGTAATGATCATGATGTAAAAAAGGAATAAATAGGTGGAGGCTTACCAGATGATGGTAAAATATGCGCAGTGTTTAAATATTGGTCAGCCAAGGTTTGTGGCTCATCCCATCTGCTGGTGGCAACAAGAGGGTGGAATCCGTCCAAGGGCGACCTCAGATGTTGTGGGGAGATGGTCCTGGGTCCTGGTGGTCCGTTGCTCCTGATCCGTGAAGGGGGGTGGAGGACTCCAAAGTAACCTCAGGTCACACTTCCAATATTCCGGTATCTCAGTATCCAATATGCATGAGTAGAGGAAAAAGAAAAACCCACAATCGTGTAATACCGCTTGGTAAGGTTTATTACAGAACCGGGTTGGGATATACTCACATATTCATAGAAATAAAAGAGCTCGTAAAAAGGCAGGAGATGGAGGAAACCGACGCGTTTCGGCTCAAAGGGCCGTCATCTGGGGTATTCCCCCTCCTGCCCAAACATGCTATTTATAGTAAAGGATCCATAAGCACAAAATACCCCCTGTAGGGGGCCGCAAAAACGGAAGTCACATTGTAAGTAACAAAATGGCGCCAACGGCGTGCGTTCCACGCCTCATTTTGAACTAATAAGTAAAATGCCAGAACAGAGGATTGGATAATGGCTAATGAAATATAAGAAAGAGCACTGAAATTCGGATTCAAAATTGCCTAAATGTCGATTTTATTATAAATAGAAAAAAGGAAGAGATAATCGTCAGTATTAAAGTGGTGACACGCGGAGGTTAGGCCGGGTCACGTGTCCGGAAGTGAGGTCAAGACAGGAAGTGATTTTCAATGGAGACCGGAAATGACGCGCCAGATCAAAGCCGCGTCGTCATTTCCTGTGTTAAAACTGTATGCAGAGGGTGTATTGAATCTGCTATCAGAAAGGATAGGTGTATACATGATGTCTTAAAGACAAAAACGCTCAGAGTGGTAAAAATTTGCTGAAAAGCTAAAAGACTAATAATAAGTGCATTGGAAAACATTTGTGAATTATATTTACATTAATAGTGAATAGATCATCGAAATCGGGTGGGCGGCGAGAAAGAACGCCGTGCAATTATGTGGTGAATAGTTCTGATAAGGGAAGTAAATGGTGAAGAAACGCATTTGAATTTGAATAACGACCAGTACTATAAAAATAAAATAGTTGAGGTAAACATCAATGAGTGTGGATATATAATAATAAAATAGTTTCTATAGAGAAATAATATTATAGTATGATCAGGCCTATTTATACAGGCAGCCAAATCGAAACGGACTAAATGTGACATGCGTTGCACATTTAGAAAAATACAATATATAAATCGAAACAATATATAAATATATATAAAAAATTATATTTGTGAGAATATATAAAAATATATAAAAAGTATATAAAAAAGAGAAGGGGGGGGGGGGGAGTCAAAGGTATATAGGAATCAGATCATGATCAGATAAAATATCACTTAATACATAGAAAATGAATTCATGCTGGATAAAAACGTGTGTTTTAAAACGTCATTCATTATATAAAGAGACTAGTATATATTAGATAAAAACGTACGTATACAGTACGTCCTCAGCTAATATATTAAAACTGGCCCATGTGATCATTAAAAAATTATAAAAAACAAATATAGTTAACATAAAGGTAGAACTAGATAAACTAACACATAAAAGTATATTCAGGCTTTATTAATAAAAGAATTAATGTCCCACTCCACGTTCATCCCATGTGGGTGGAAACACTTGAGCTGGTATATCCAAGAGGTTTCAAGTTGAGAAACCCCTCTTTTACACCATCCCCCTCTCCACGGTGGGACATACTTGTCAATCACTTGAAAAAAGGTGCCATCTGGGTTACGATCGTGGTATTTTAAATAGTGTTTGGGGACGCTGTGGTTAGTTTTTCCTTTTATAATATTAGTGATGTGTTCGTTAACACGTACATTAAAAGCCCTCGTGGTCCTACCCACGTACTGTTTTTTACAGGGACAAGTTAAAAGATAAACAACGTTTTTTGTTTCACAAGTGCTAAAACCATTAATGTTAAAAACACGTCCAGTAACGGTAGAGGAGAAACTGGTAATTTTTTTATTTTTATATCCATTGAGTTTACAGACCCCGCACCTTTGGCACTTATAAAAGCCTTTCATGTCATGAAAGAAGGAAATTTGCTTGGGGGGATCCACCACATTCGGAGCCAATTTATGCCTCACAGATGGAACCCCTCTAAATATAACCTGTGGATTGTCAGGTAGCAGAGGGCCTATTAGGCGATCATTCCGTAAGACTCCCCAGTGTCTTTTAATAATATTTTTCACCTGTTTATGTTGGATTGTATAGCTTGTAAAAAACGACCATTTAGCGTCGTGTTTATGAATTTTAGGTTTATCAATAAGAAGCGTGTCTCTATCAATCTGAGAGACCTCCTGAATTTCCCTGGTTAGGTCTTCATTGGAATACCCCTTTTCCAAGAATCTGTTTTTGATCACCTCAGCTTGTTCAAAGAAAGTGCTAGTGCTGGAGCAATTCCTCTTTAGACGTATATACTGGCTTTTTGGGATAGATTGTAACCATGATTGATGGTGACAACTGTCTGTTGAAATATAGCCGTTTTTATCTGTAGGTTTAAAATAAGTCATCGTTGTAACATGGCCTTGACTAATATCGATATTGAGATCGAGAAAATGTATATTAGTGGTACTACTTTCCAACGATAGAGCTATATTTCTGTCGTTATTGTTCAGGGCAGAAAAGAAGGCATTACAGATGGTTGATCACCGCGCCATAGGAGGAGGATGTCATCGATATATCGAGCCCAAAAAATCAATTGGGGTGGGCCCCCTGTGAAGATAACATCCTCCTCCCATTTGGCCATAAACAGGTTGGCCAAACTAGGGGCAAATTTGGCCCCCATGGCTACTCCCTTGCATTGTGAAAAATATTTATTGTCGTACCAAAAATAGTTGTGTGTGGTGGCAAACACAACCAGATTTAAAATAAATTCTTTTTGGATATTCGGTAGACTAGTATCTTGTGCAAGATAATATTTAACTGCTGCTAAACCATGATCATGGGAGATACATGTATAAAGTGAAGATACATCAGCAGTGGCTATAATGTCACCCTTTTGAAGTTGAACATTATTAAGTTTTTTGATGGTATCCTTCGTGTCTTTCAGGTAGGATGGCATTTTGCTCACATGTGGTTGTAAGTACTGGTCGATATATTTGCCTATTCTTGAAGTCACTGAGTCAATGCCACTGATAATAGGGCGTCCGGGGGGTCGTTCTAGGTTTTTATGAACTTTAGGTAAGAAATAAATAGTGGGAATGCGGGGACACATAGGGATTAAAAATTGTTTTTCTTTTTTATTAAGGATCCCATTGTCGTAGCCTTGTTTAATAATCTTAGTCAGCTCCTTTTTATATTTGTGGGTGGGATTGCACGTCAATGGTTGATAGGTGGTTGTGTCACTTAAAATATTATTCATTTCAGCTTTATAGTCCACTTTATCCATGACAACAATCCCACCCCCCTTATCAGCAGGTCTGATAATGAGGTCTTTGTTTTGGCATAAACTCTCCATTCCCTGTTTAATAGAAAAGGGGACATGGCATTTTCGTATCGGCATGTCTTCTAGGTCATGTAAGACTAGATCCTTAAAAACATTGATAGAAGGAGCTACGGGGCCAGAAGGGTTAAAAGTGGAAGGGTTGCTTAACCCTGAATGAACAGTCAAGGTATTATTTAAAGATGATCTAGTAGGGTTAGAAATGAAGTATCGTTGGATGTTGATTTTTCTAATAAATTTATGAACATCAATAAATGTGTCAAATTTGTTTAGTTTTTTTGGGAGGGCAAATTTTAAACCTTTATTGAGAATGGTTGTTTCGTCCTGACTAAGGGCCTGTTTGCTAAGATTAAAGATTCCAGGGGGGGGGGGGGGGCTAAGTCCTTA
>BLSH010410210.1:4021-20045 GCA_018402905.1 Glandirana rugosa | reverse complement strand
ACAGTAGATACTAGCAATGCGCTGTTCAAATACAAACGTTTTTAATCTTCCTATGACACCAATTGGGGTACATAGGTCACAACAGCAGCTGCAATAAACCCACATAAAACAGTACCATGTTTTTTTGAATATTCCTCAATACAAAAAAAAAAAACATGTTGGCTGCCTCCTCCTACTCCTCTACCACCGCCACTTCCACCTACACTGCCACGGTCACAGCCTAGTCAACCTCTAGGCTCCTACTCCACATCCACCCCCCTTCCCATTTTTTTATTTGATTTTAATTTATTTTCCCTATCCCCATTTTTTTGTAGGGCACTTGCCCTAGTTTGGCCCTATGGCTTCTACCGTTAATTAATACTTTTCAGACACAGTTTGAAGATGATCCACATTCACCTCCATTTTTGCATTTTTTATGTTTTTATTTTTTTTTAAATATTTAAAGTTATTTCCCTGTCCCCATTTTTTTGTAGGGCACTTGCCCTACCCTTACCCCCATTTTACTTCCTTTTGCAGCCCTCTAGGGCTTTCCAGGACTTTGTTACAGCCATTTTTGTGCCTAAAAGTTCGGGTCCCCATTGATTTCAATGGGGTTCGTTGTCCGTGCGAGCGTTCGGGTTCCGTCCGGACCCGGACTTTGTCCCGAAGTTCGGACGGACCAGCAGAACCCGAACTTCCAGAGGTTCGCTCAACTCTAGTGACAATTCAAAAGTTTTGCATTTCCCATTACTTTCTGTCTCGTGAAAATACATAGATACGGGGCTGATAGAAAAAATACCCCGAGAAAGAGCCCATTCTTTCCCTATTCTATCAAAAAATGTTGTAGCATACACTTTCATTTTTTTATGCAAATTTAACCACTATTGAAGTATTTTTGATGTATTTGCCTATGATTGTAATTGAATAGAGCACACAAAACAAGACCAATTTTCAGCTTTCAGCACTGTTGCATTTTGAATTACAATTGCGCGGTCGTGCGACGCTATACCCAAACAAATTTTTTATAATTTTTTTCCCCACAAATAGAGCTTTCTTTTGGTGGTATTTGATCACCTCTGCGGTTTTGAAAAAAGAACAATTTTTTTACTTTCTGCTATAATACATGTCCAAAAAAAAAAATATAAAAAAAACAAATGTATTCATCAGTTTAGGCCAATATGTATTCTTCTACATATTTTTGGTAAAAAAAATCACAATAAGCGTAAATTAATTGGGTTGCGCAAAAGTTATAGCTTCTACAAACTATGGGAATTGATTTATGGCGTTTGTATTATTTTTTTTTATTATTGGTAATGGTGGCGATCTGCGGTTTTTATCTGGACTGCGATATAGCGGCGGACATGTCAGACATTTTTGACACTTTTTTGGGACCAATGACATTTATACAGCGATCAGAGCTAAAAATAGCCACTGATTATTGTATAAATGTCACTGGTAGGGAAGGGGTTAACCTGCAGTGGGCAATGAAGGGGTTAAATGTGTTCCCTCATTGTGTTCTAACAGTAGGGGGGATGGGCTGGCAGGGACATAACAGATCTCACTGATCCCGATGCCAGGGATCAGTAGATCTCTGTTATGTCCCCTGACAGAAAGGGGAACCACACGAGAGCATGCCGCCGGCGGCTGTGAGGACGCACGGGGAGCGCGCAAAGGGGAGGACGTCCATGGACGTCCCCCTGGCAATTCAGGTCCACACTGTAGCTGTCTTTTGGCTATAGTGCAGATCTGTAGTGGTTAAGGCAGAATTATAAATACATAAACATGTAAATGGCAAATGGCAATCTTTATTGCAAAAAGTCATTAAAAGACCCGCAGGTCCAATAAAACAATGTCATAATTCCATACAGGGTAATAATGACAGAGAAATAGAGCATAACACCATACAATACTAGATACAGCGGGTAAAATGAGTATTGAACACGTCACCAGTTTTCTAGGTAAATACATTTCTAAAGGTGCTATTGACATGAAAATTTCACCACATTTCATCGACAACTCGTGCAATCCATACATACAAAGAAACCAAAGAAAACATGTTCAGAAATTAAATTATGTGTAATAAAATGGAATGACACAGGGAAAAAGTATTGAACAGATGAAGAAAGGGAGGTGCAAAAAGGCATGGAAAGCCAAGACACCAGCTGAAATCTGTCAGTAATTAGAATGCAATCCTGCCCCTTGTCAATGCAAATTAATATCAGCTGGTTCAGTCTCACTGATGACCTATAAAAAGGTGTCTCATTACCAAAGTGTCACACAATAAACATTTCATGACAAAGAACTCTCTCAAGACCTTTGCAACCTTATTGTTGCAAAACATACTGATGATATTGGTTACAGAAGGATTTCTAAGCTCCTGAATATTCCAGTGAGCACTGTTGGGGCAATCATCCAGAAGTGGAAAGAACATAATTTCATCATAAACTGGCCAAGACCAGATACTCTTCGCAAGAGGAGTGAAAATAATTATCAGAAGAGTTGTCCAAGAGTCAAGGGCCACTTGTGGAGAGCTTCAGAAAGACCTAGATTTAGCAGGTACAATTTTTTTTAAAGGAAACAGTAAGTAATGCACTCAACCGCCATGGCCTGTATGCGCGCTCACCACACAAGACTCCATTGTTGAAGAAAAAGCATGTTGAAGCTTGTTTAAAGTTTACTACACAACATTTAGACAAGCCTGTTGAAATACTGGGAGAATATAGTCTGCTCAGATGAGACCAAAATTGAACTCTTTGGATGCCATAATACACACCATGTTTGAAGGTCAAATGGCACTGCCCATCACCCCCAAAACACCCCCATATCAACAGTGAAGTTTGGAGGTGAGAGCATCATGATGTGGGGCTGTTTTTCAGCATATGGTACTGGCAATCTTCATATCATTGAAGGAAGGATGAATGGAAAAATGTACCAAGACATTATTGATAAAAAAATCTACTGCCGTCTACCAGGATGATAAGGATGAGACGAGGGTGGACTTTTGAGCAAGACAATGATCCCAAACATAAAGCCAAGGAAACTATCAATTGGTTTCAAAGTCCCCTGACTTGAATCCAATAGAAAATTTATAACTAAAGATTAGAGTTCATAGAAAAGGTCCACTGGACCTTTGAAGAGTATTTGTGTGGAAGAATGGGCCAAAATCACACATGAGCAATGCAAGCAACTAATTAGTATTAAATACATTTCAGGTAGTGTATTTAATACTTTTTCCCCATGTCACATACACATAACTTAATTTCTGAACACATTTGTTTTGGTTTCTTTGTATGTATGGATGGCATGGGTTGTTACCGACATGTGGTAAAAATTTAATGTCAATAGCACCTTTAGAAATATATTTACCTAGAAAAATGGTGACATTTTCAATACTCATTTTACCTGCTGTATAGCCTGCTGATCAAAGGTACGCCGCAAAACTGGCAGCAAAATATAACTTGGTCAGTTTGGGTGTAATCTTCAAGCAGACCCCAACATGTGTTGGAAGATATTATTCCTTCTTCAAAAAAAATGGTAGGTATATCAATTCTAGAATATAATAAAAAAACAAACCCAGATAATAAAAAAGTCAACTATATAATAGAATGGTAGGCTGATATTGTTGCACTCTCACGATATACGTAGGGTAATCCATAACATCAATAACAGATCACATGTCGGCCCCCACCTATAGGCCGTATGCCGTATAGGAGGGCACCATAGGGAACACCACACACCCACAGGAACAATCTTAAAAGCAACATAAATGCAGTACCTATAGTAAAAGCAAAGAATTACTTGTACCCTAATGGTTGGCCAAAAGAGGAGATCAGGGGTATTTTAGACAGGGAAGGAAGAAGGGGTAATGAAATATCAAATCCATAGATCCCCAAATCCTTGGATAAAAGGGAACAAAAATCCCAAAATGAATGAATAACAAGGGAGTAAATACAAACATAAATATACTACATTGTCCATGGTAGCAGTCTCTTTCCTGACATGGGAGAGATGCTATATGTTACTATGTGATGGGTAAATATGTTGCTTACTTTCTCTCACTCTTTTGTTTTTTTGTTTTTTTTGTTTTTTTTAACACCAATATTTGCTTGCAGCCTGTGCTTTGATACATTAGAGACCAATTAGTACAGAATAACGTAGGAAAATAATAGACAGGAAAAGGGGAATTTTGCAGTACTTCCTGCTCTGCCTGAGCCCTGTCAAGCAGACAAAAAATTAGAAGAATTTATTTAAAAAAAAAAAGTCAGTCAGTTGACAGAAGTTTTAATCTGTCCGCACTATATATAAAACAGTAAATTAACAAACTTGGGTAGAATTGGCTTTAAAGTAATGTCTTTTTTTAATTGAATATGTCCATTCTGCTTTCTGGGCAACACACTCATCTCTCCATCTTTTAACATATCTAGCAATGTATAGGCAAAAAGTTGCCTACAGGGGCTTCGACCTGATTTGCAAAATCTTAGGTATTTTAGTTAAAAATAATGAAATATTTTTAGACATTTTTTCATCCCATTAATTTTTTTTAAACTGGCTTATAAATTGTATTCTTTGAGGTTCTAACGCATGCAGTAAATGGAACCATTTTGGAGAGTTTTAATCTTCTAGAAAGCAGTTTCATGAATACTGATGAAATAAAAAAAAATCAAATGTCTGACATCATGCTAAAGCAAATATTCCTAAAGATAATTAGCTGCCCAGTTAAAAGTAGATAGGATCAATGGAAATGTATTTTGTGTAGTTTGCATTCAAAATCTAGGGGTTATGCGAAATGTATCATCTCTGTATCAAAGGGATTGATTTACTAAAGGCAAGTAGACTGTGCGCAAGTGCAGTTGCTCCAGAGCTTAGTAAATGAGGTAAAACTTCACTTTGCAAAGAATACCCAATCACATGCAAGGAGAATAAAAGGTAGCACAATTTTTGCTTGCACATGATTGGACGATTTAAGTCAGCAGAATGTTTGCTTATGTACTTTATTGGAGCAACTGCACATGCAGAGTGCAATTGCACTTTGTAAAGTGCACAGTCTATTTGCCTTTAGTAAATCAACCCCACAGTGTCTTATAGGGATTGATTAACTAAAGGCAAGTAGACTGTGCACTTTGCAAAGTGCAGTTGCACTCTGCAAGGGCAGTTGCTCCAGAGCTTAGTAAATGAGGTAAAGCTTCACTTTGCAAAGAATACCCAATCACATGCAAGGAAAATAAAAAAATGCATTTTTGATTGCACATGATTGGATGATGGAAGTCAGCAGGCTCTCTGCTCATTTACTAAGCTTTGGAGCAACTGCTCTTGCAGAGTGTAACTGCGCTTTGCAAAGTGCACAGTGTATTTGCCTTTCGTAAATGAACCCCAAAGTGTTTGTGGCACAGGTCATTGACTCCTTCATGGATATGACCAGTGGCAAGAAAAGATTCAAAAGCCTTGAAGTCTTGTGGCAGTCACATAGGCTGTGGCTATTGGGTTTTCATTATCACAGTTGTTTTACTGAGTCCTTTGGTTAAAAACACAGATACTTGTCTACTGCAAGCTCTTGTATTTGTTACTTGCTTAGCCCATACTCTATACAGTTAAAAAAAACTGTATGTTTTGCCTTGACAATATTAGTACTGTGGCACCTTAGGCAAAAACAAAGCTTAAGTCCAACTGCTCAGCCCCCAGACCCCTTGTTTTCCTCCTTGGAGGCCACCTCATACTTTATATGTTGTTGGTTTTTTTCATACCTAAACTGATTGTTATAGAGCACTCATGTTTGCTTGCTCCCGAGCCTGTCGGGAGCAAGCTCTGTCCATAGCACACACAGAACGGGACTCGGCTTCCTCACTGGCTGTGAGCTGTGATTCAAAGCAGAGGGAGCCAACGGTGGCAGAGACCTAGGTTATCGTGATTGGACTCATGTAAGTATTAGGGAGGGCTGTGGAAGGAGCTGCATACTGAAGGTTTTTTTTTACCATAGAATGCATGAAGGTAAAAAAACCTTCAACCTTTAGAACCACTTTAACTCTTTTCCAAAGTCTTTACTAGGCTGGTCATGCGACGCCCTCTTGTGATTTGATGGTCCTCCTTTTCTTCTGATCTCCTCTTGGAGATGGTCCTGGGCATTCCACAGTGATGCAAAAAGTTGGGCTAATGTGATTATGACAGGGCCGCTCTTAGCATCATTATACTGGGCATAAAGGAGGGGGTCTATTTTCATTGGCAGTTTAAAGAATTGTAGGCTGCCATTGCTGAATTCTTTGTCTGGTTATCTTTTTTCTTAATAAATGAAGCAAATGAAGTCGGTACTCCTGATCTGCATACTTACTCCAGACCACTAGCATCAAAAAATTTTGAAGTTATTGAATCACAATGATAACTAGGCAATTATTATTGGTAAAGAACCAAACTGCCCTAGGTTCAGTTTGAGCGTTGTTCGGTGAACTTCACCAAACCCTCAATGAAATCAATTGGAGTCAAAGACCCTTTTCTAGGCTAACAGGCAAGGGGGTGTCAAAAAATAGCCAGGTGTGTACCAAAGTGAAAAAAATGTTTTTAAAAAAACTTCATTCGGCCACGGCTAGGAGGAGGGATTTTGTTTAAACGTCTATAAGTGAAACATTAGACATGCCCAATTCCTTTAAATAACATTCCTGGGGGGTGCCCTAATCCTGCCTGTGAAGGGGGCAGGCATTTATGTGATGTACAGAAAGTTCTGCTGCAGCACTGAAATTTACAAAAGAAAAAGGTGTTTGAAATTGCCAGCAAATGACATTTCACTAACTTTTTAAAACATTTTTTTAAAGCACATAGGCCCCTCCAAGGGTCTGCTATGTTTTTTGGGGGGACTTTTGGAGGAGTCTGTTTTCTGATTTTTTAGAGAGGTTGGCAATGAAATGTAATTTGTGGGCATATTAAACGGTATCATATTGTTTTCTTTGTAAATGTCACTTTTGCTGTGGTATATCTTACAACAAGGATGAAAAAGAATTTAAAGAAATTTGCAAACCCCCTAAAAATTCATATCAGACCCTTTTGAATCCCTTGGATATTAGGGGTGGATACCTCATGCAAAAAATTGCATACCAGACCCTTAATATGCAGCCTGGCTGCCCAGAAAACAGGGAAGCAAATGTGCCCCCATATACCCTAAACAATAAGGTTTTTCTTTTCAGCGAGGCGGCAGGCATCATGAGTGATGATGGATTATGAGGGACATTTTTGGGGGATTTTTTTTTTTCAATTCATCTTTATTTGTTTTTCTCTTTAAAACAAAAGTATACAATCAAATAATAGGTAAAACAGTGCCACGCTCACTCAAATAAAAAGTACAAAAGTGAATAACTCCACAACTTGCAGCCAACAGATCAGTTTGTAAAAGTCAATAAAATTAGGTAAAGTGGCAGCGCCAAAAATTATTTTAAAAGACAACACTAAAAGAAGCATAAAGGGTGTGTACCATCGAGGGCACCAGAAGTGTGTGTCTTTATAATTGATCAGAGTGGCGATGTACTACATTCATGATAGACTAAAACATCCTCCTGGTAAGCAAGGGGTAAGCGCTTACCAGATTCCGGTGGGGTAAAGTTAAATGAAATCCAAGGATCACTCGACACGGTCCCGTCCGCGAGTCCTCCCTAAGGATTCCTCCAAACGTGTGTCACCGCCAGCATCCGGATCAGGGTTGCTCCAAAGGAAGTGGGTGTTAGCCGGTAATATTCCAAAGGCTGTGTAATTGAATCCTTTGTGTGCTGTGGGTGTCGTCCTCTCTGGTGATGGATCATGGCATTCTTGGACCCAGGCAGCACAATGTCTTGGGCAAGCCCTGCTTCTTACCCCTTCCCAGTATCTACAGAGTTTGGGACACCTCCAAAGCATATGGATCAAGTCCCCAGTTGGGGCCTTACACCTGGGACAAGATGCATCCACTTGTCTCCCGAATTGAAATAACCTTTTTGGTGTATAGTATGCTCTATGTATAATATAGAGCTGAGTAATTCTCTGTGCCGCTGAGAGAGAGATACCAGATCCACTGAGGACAATATATTACTCCACTGAGCATCTGTGAGTACTCCCACATCCACTTCCCACTTTTCCCTACTGGGGAGTTGCGAAGCCCGTTCTAATACTTTTAAATGTATGTTCTTATAAAACCTAGATATCATTCCTTTTGAAGATGTGGAGTCAGCCAGCATGCTCAACAGAGGAATTTTACTCCATTTCAACTTCTTTTCTTTAAACTGGAATGTCAACGCAAGTCTCAACTGTAAATACTGGTAAAAGTTTTGTTTAAGAGCCCGAACTCCTGCCTTAACTCCTGAAATGACTCTAGTTCTTCTGCTATATAAATTTGTGACAGCCTTACCACATCTTTCTGCTTCCAGTTGTTAAAATTTTCCAGTCCCTCTACCTCATTTAAGTTTTTATTATCCCATATTGGGGCATATTCTATAAAGCCAGTGCATTGAGATAAATATTTTACCGTTCTCCGTGCCTTCACCACCAGCTTTTCTAAGGGGCATTGATTCTCTCTCCCCCGTGATTCTGCTTCTAATGCCTCAATTTGGGTTGCTGGTGGAGAGCGGGATAGGAGTGCTCGTGAACTATAGCAGGTTGTGTCGTTTCCCATCTCCCATCCCCCCATATCCTGCAGCTGAGCTGCTAAAAAGTAGCTCCAAGGGTGCTGTACAGCCAGTGCCTCCCCTTTTGTCTTTAGGAAGCTGTAGTGATCTTAGTCTTATTTTAGGCTGTCTCTTTATCCAAATAAGGTCTCTAAAGAGACCTTCCAGTCTCTTAAACCATACCCCAGGGATCCATATCGGTGCATTGTGAAGGATATATTGTAGTTGGGGCAACCACACCATTTTAATTAGCCTACATCGACCCACTATCGTCAGAGGCAGACAATTCCAGATCTTACATTTTCTCCTAAATTCATTTAGCAGAGGTTCCAAGTTTTTTTTGGATGTATAGACTGGGATCCACAGTTACATCTACACCCAAATACTTGAAGCAGTCCACCACCTGAAGCTGTCCAATATTATCGGGGAGTTCACAGCCCAAACCACTAAGCGGGAGAAGGGCAGATTTCTCCCAGTTGATGGAGAGCCCCGAAAACACCCCAAATTGTTTTATAGTCTCCATCCCTGCTGTCAACGAGTGGTCTATGTCACCCAGATATAAGAGGATGTCGTCTGCATAGAGTGAGTTTTTTTCTACCTGCATCCCTCTCTTAAAGCCCTTTATGTCTTCCGCTGCTCTTAGAGCTATGGCAAAGGGCTCCATGGCCAGAGCAAAGAGCAGGGGGGACAACAGGCACCCCTGCCTCGTGCCACAAGATAGCGGAAAATACTCTGAGACCTTCCCTTTGATTTTCACCTTCGCCTTTGGCTCCGTATATAATAGTTTCACCCACCTTACAAAGATTGGACCGACACCGATGGCCCCCAATATCCTCCAGAGGTATTTCCATTTGTTGTTGTCAAATGCTTTGACAGCATCTAAGGACAATACTGCTCTTGCTCCTGTTTCCTCCGCTGTTATTTGTAAGTTCAAAAATAATCTCCTTATGTTTAATGATGTTGATTTACCAGTGATAAACCCACATTGATACGGATGGATTACTGTATGTATTGTTTTACTTAGTCTACCAGCCAAAATTTTTGCCAGCAGTTTCACATCTGCACAGAGCAAAGAAATTGGTCTGTAAGATGTAGGTATTAGTGGGTCTTTCCCCTCTTTTGGTATCACTACAATTATGGCCTCTGCCGTTGATACTGGTAACCTCATAAATATAGGTCTGTTTCAAAAATGACACTTTCTTGACAGCTTTCATAGAATGTCATCCACCATACACCACGTGAGCATGCAGGTGCCTGACTTCCCCAAAAGTTGGACTCTTACCACATCTATTTGCCAGGCATTCTCATGCTCTGACCACAGCGCTTGATAGTGCTAACTCTGCACTTAGCAATCTTTTTAGTTGTGGCAATGGTCCGTTCACTCCAAACAAGCGTCCATATATAAGGTGAAAAACAGAGGACAGGACAAAATGTAAAACTGTATAAATCATAAATTCCCTCAGCATACACTAAAAACGTCCCCCCCTGTATAATCCACTCTTACCAGACACAGAAGTAAAATGCACGTATCATAATATGCAGACGCCGACTGTCCTAGGACTTATTCAGACTCTGTGCTCAGCCGCGATTAGCCACCTTCTCTCCTCCGTCCAGTGGGGAGACAGAGGACGAGACCTCTGCTGACTAGCATTGACGTACAGCTCAGTCACAACGCATTTCATCACAACGGACTTCCACAATTGGCTGTATGGACTGTCAGCAACCTCTATATACCCTCCCTCCTCTGGCTGAACCCTTAGCAAGGAAATTACCATATTCGGTGTCTCTCAGGTGTCCAAGGAAGGGCAGTGTCAGCATTTACAATTAAAATGTAACAAATGCACTGCTCTATATATATATTTAATGTATTTGATCCATCTTAATTCATCACTCGCCATTATTCATCACCTAAACATGATAAAGTGCAATATCACTATATTTATATTCTTAGAAATTAAGCTCCAAACATGGTCACTCATTCAGAAAGCGATTTAACTATTCAGATAATGTGCTCTTATATTTCCATTCTATTGAACATACACTTTCTCTTCCTTACTCAATTGAAGACCGTGCCCTCTTATAAATCATCCTTGTTATAGTGACCTCTATAGGTGTAATGTATAACTGTCCCACCAGTATTATAAATGTCTCAATCTTTCAAGGTATGCTAAAAAATTCCGTAGATCTAATTTGCTTGTTTTAATTATGAATGAATATTGTAATTATGTATCACTGATGAAAGAATTGATATCCAATTCAATATTCATTCCATTGGGCTGTAAATAGTTCATGAGGTAGATCCATTGTGTTTCCCTCTGTGAGAGGTCCCTTACTCGATTGGACCCCCTCCACAGAGGATATACTACATCTATTCCACAGAAACGCAATACTGAGGGGTCCCTATTATGTTTTAATCTAAAATGCATCAATACGCTATGATCTTTATAGCCCTTCTTGATATTAGTTAGGTGTTCTCCTATGCATACCCTTAATTGTCTTTTGGTGCGGCCTATATAACAAAGGCTGCAATGGGCACCATAGTAAATACACCACATACATGGAATTAGAAGTAGGCTTAAAATAAATCTTCATATTATGATACATGCATTTTAATTCTGTGTCTGGTAAGAGTGGATTATACAGGGGGGGACGTTTTTAGTGTATGCTGAGGGAATTTATGATTTATAACGTTTTACATTATGTCCTGTCCTCTGTTTTTCAACTTTTATATGGACGCTTGTTTGGAGTGAACGGACCATTGCCACAACTAAAAAGATTGCTAAGTGCAGAGTTAGCACTATCAGGCGCTGTGGCCAGAGCATGATAATGCCTGGCAAATAGATGTGGTAAGAGTCCAACTTTTGGGGAAGTCGGGCACCTGCATGCTCTCGTGGTGTATGGTGGATGACATTCTACAAAAACTGTCAAGAATGTGTCATTGTTGAACCAGACCTATATTTATATGATTTGATCACTTTACATTGCTATGGACTTTCACTTATCACTGGGTGCTGTTTAACCACTTCAGCCCGGAAGGACTTCCCCCTTTAGGACCAGAGCCCTTTTTGCGATTCGGCACTGCGTCGCTTTAACTGAAAATTGCGCGGTCATGCGACGTTGTACCCAAACGAAATTTGCGTCCTTATTTTCCCACAAATAGAGCTTTCTTTTGGTTGTATTTGATCACCGCTGTGTCATTTCTGATCGCCGCTTTAAACAAAAGAAGAGCGACAATTTTGCAAAAAAAAAAACAAATTTCTTACTTTTTGCTAAAATACAAATCCAAAAAAAAAATATAAAAAAACATTTTTTTTCATCGGTTTTGGACGATTTATATTCTTCCTCATATTTTTGGTAAAAAAAAAATCACAATTGGCGTTTATTGATTGGTTTGCGCAAAAGTGGTCACGTTTACAGATGATGAGAATTCATTTCTGGGGTTTTTATTTTTTTACTAGTAATGGCGGCGATCTGCGATTTTTAGCGGTACTGCGATATTAGGGCGGACATGTCGGAACATTTTGACACTTTTTTGGGACCATTGGCATTTATACAGTGATCAGTGCTATAAAAATGCACTGATTACTGTGTAAATGCCATTGGCAGTGAAGGGGTTAACCTGCAGGGGGCGCTCTAAGGGTTAAATGTGTTCCCTGGGCGTGTTCTTACTGTATGGGGGCTGCCCTAACATGGGAAGGGAAGTGATCACAGCTTCCATGTAAAGGAAGGCTGTGATCACAGTCCTTCTCCCCTCACAGAACGGAAGTCCGTGTTTACTTACACGGACCTCCGTTCTTTCACTCCGGGGGGGGCATCGCGGGTAGCCGGCAGAGATCGAATCCGCCACACCCACTCCCTGGCCCTCCCCGGACACAGTGAGCGCGCGGGCGCGCCTCCGGTGGCACACGTGCGCTCACTGTGCGCGATCTGGCAGCCGCCGTCATATGACGGCGTTTTCCCTACAAGAACAAGCGGTTAACATACATTTTATCAGTTTTTACTGAAGTGTTTTAGCGCTGCTTATGTCCTATGGATATAATTGTACTTTGATTAATTCATTTATTTAAAGTGGCTGCTGTGTATAGAAAGAGTTGTTGGATACTTAGCTATATGTCTTTAGTGGCACGGATTTATGATCTATTCTAGTAGGTGTGTCAATTTTTTAGATCTTTTCCTTAGATACTGGTAACCTGCGTCTTTCTAGTGCCTCATTCAATACCTGTAGCAGTTCTGGGAGCAATACTCCCCCGTACTCCTCATAAATTTCATTCGGTAGCCCATCTGGGCCTGGGGTTTTAGTAATTCGCTGAGTCTCGTACTACCTCTTGTAGCTCCTCTATAGTAATTGGCGAGTCCAACATTTCCCTGTCTTCTTCTAAGATGTGTGGAATAACCATATCCTGAATAAATTCTGCCATTTCTCTATCTGTTTTATCTGTCCTGGATTTATATAGTTCCGAGTAATATTCCCTAAAGATTTTCACCATTTCTCCTGCACAGCTGGTGACACCTCCGGCACCAATCCCAATAGCCATCTCAGTCGATGTATTGATACTCTGGGATTTTGCCATAAGGGCCAACAGCTGCCCAGTATTCTCTCACTCCTCATAATAACGCAGTTTCAGGAAAGACCTTTTGTCTTCTGCCTTTTTTAAGGTCAAAGTTTGATATATTTTTTGCGCCTCAATCCACCTGGCTAGATTTTCTGATGATGGGTCCTCCACATATATCTTCTCTGTTTTGGATACTTTCCTCATGAACTTCCTCTCCCAGTCTTTGGTAGATTTTTTTTTCTAGAGATTTGCTGAATTATCATACCTCTTAAATAGGCCTTAAGAGTATCCCAGTCTCACCAAATGCAGGCGTCTGGACAATAGGATCAAGAGATATCAGATTAGCAGGGCTGCTTTTTTTTTGTTCTTTTGCAGGTACCTTGACAAGATCCTTATTTTATAGTCTGAGACTGCTCACAATAAAAAGCTTCAATTTAATCCCCTTTCAGAGGCCGCAAGATTTTCTATGGCCAGTCCCTCCATCCAAAATCATCAAAGTGGAGCCAAGTCCCAGCAGACCCCAAGAAGGGAAAGAGGTGGGAGACAGCCAGTCGGGATCAGGAGGTGCTGCTTTCTGAGCTAGGAGAGGTGTCTACATACGTTCCACTCACATTGGTGTCTGGTCACGCCCCGCTCAGATGTGCCTCCACCCAGGGGGGGATTTTTATTTATTTTATTAAGAATTGTCAAATGTCTGGATGACTTTATTTCTAGCTTACTTTTTTTATGAATGATTAAGGTTACTATGTACCCTTACCCTTTAATGTAGGAGGTGGTCAGTATCTGGGAGCCCCCTTATTTTTGGATGAGGCTATCAGATTCTGATAACCCCTCCTGCACACAGACCCCACCTCACAACCACAGTGCCACGGTTGTAGGAAAGAGGTCCCCATCCTCATCCCACCTGGCAAGGCACTCCTTCCATGTTCAGGGCATTCGGCATGGTTTGGGAGGGGTGTGAGCAAATACACTTAGCCCTTTCCTGGTCAGTTTGCTGCATGTTCAGATTAAGCCTCTGGTATGCATTTTTAGTGTGAACTCATGCATTTTTTGGGGGGTTTCTTGCATGAGTAACCCCTTAAAATCCACAACATTTTTTAAAAATAGAAGTTAGAAGGGAAATATCCATTGCAGGCAATTTAAACCCCCTTTTCCTTTTTAAATATCAGTGCCTAAATTACTGCCCCCGCCAGAATTGAATTTCGTTTCTATTTTTGCACTGGTACACTGGTACATTTGCCCCAGGGCAGTGCCTAGCCCCCCCCCCCATGCTAGTTTTTGACAAACCTTTGAGTATTAGCCCAGAAAATGGGCATTTTTTTGTTTCATAGGTGTTTGGGTCTGGCATACAAATGTCTTTGAAGTTTACCTTTATAGAGATGGGCCAAGCAGCCCTGGGTTCGGTTCGCACCAGAACTCTTGAACATTGCAAAAGTTCAGACCCGAACAGTGAACCCCATTGAAGTCTATGGGACCCGAACTTAAAAAAAAAAACAAAAGTCCCCATTTTGCAGGCTTATATGCAAGTTATTTGCTATAAATTACCATACATGTAACAGTGGAAAAAAAATGATTCAATGATGCTTAAATTGAAACAATAAAAATTTAAAATTCCTTTAAATATAGCGCCTGGGGGGTACCCTTAGTCTGTCTGTAAAGTAGTGCATCTGTACCATGTATAGAATCTGCTGCAGCAAAACTGACATTTATAAAGAAAAAACAATGACATTTAAATTGATTTTAAATGCATGCTTTTTTATTTTGTAAACAACAGCTTGGGGAGCCAGACTGTATGATGACACCACAATTTGGTGCACTCGGAACAAAATTATAGATTTTTTGGGATACATTCTGGTGTCTCTTTGGCAGACTTTGGATGGAAATAACACATTTTGCAGCACAGTGAGCAAGCCTTATGTGAAGAAGCCAAATTATAGAACACTCAGACCAAGTTTCACATTTTTTTTGTAGATAAAGTCTGGTGTCTCTTTCGCAGATTTTGGAAGGAAGTAACAGATGCGGAAAAATTGAGCTTTGGGTGTTGCTGGTGCCTTCACACATAACCCTATAAAGGGTACTATTGAAGAAAGCAAGAATTGGCCTTGCTGTAAAAATTGAAATGTGATACCCCTGTCACACAGTTGCGGAAAAATTGGTCTTTGGGTGTCGGTGGTGCTTTCACCCCATAACCTTCTAGAGGTACTCTTGATGAAAACAAGAATTGACCTTGCTTTAAAAAAAAAATTAAATTTGATGCTCCTGTCAAACAGTTGTGGAAAACTGAGCTTTGGGTGTTGGTGGTGCCTTCACCCCTTAACCTTCTGAAGGTACTCTTGATGAAAGCAAGAATTGGCCTTGCTGTAAAAAAATTAAATTTGATGCCCCTGTACCTTGCTTAGCCCATACTCTATACCAGTGTTTCTCAACCGGGGTTCCGCGGAACCCTGGGGTTCCGCGAGAAGTCCCCAGGGGTTCCGCCGCAATTCAACATTGCGGCGGATGTATATCCGCCCAATGTTGTTTCTAGTGTTTCCAATGCGCACTGACAGTGAGTACTGTCAGCGCGCATTGATATCCGATGCCTTCTCTGTAGTCCCGGCTCAGAGAAATTAGAGGGCGGAGACAGGAATGCAGAGAGCGGGAGTTCTGAATTCAGAGGCGGGGAGACGTGAAGAGACTGTGTAGAAGAGGGGAGCAATGAAGGGAGCCAAGATTAAAATCCATGGAGGCAAGAGCACAGAGTGGCAGCTGAGAAAGAAGACTGAGGAGGCAGGGCGCACCGAGAGGGACCTGTGAAAGAGCCGAGAATAGAGGCGGGGAACACTGGATCAGAAGGTGAGATGCTGTCTGAACAGTAGCGGTGCTACACACTGTGGA
>BLSH010410205.1:218475-250340 GCA_018402905.1 Glandirana rugosa | reverse complement strand
ATGCAGGCAGATAGCAACAAGTCCAAAGGGATAGCCGGGGTCACAGGAACGGGTAGTCACTCAGAAATAGCTTGCTGGAGGCACAGGTGCAGGAAACGCTGTAGAACGGACGGCACCGTGCACTAAGTCCTGCAGGTTTAAATAGGGCCGATTGGCGCCTGTTTCCGGCGCGCGCACCACCGCGGAAACCACTGGAACTGCTGTATCTTCCTGACAGTTAGAGTATTTGAGGCACTTGGGAGAATCCGTCCATGGCCTCCACTGATCCAGAGGACGAGGGATCGTGGAAGCTTTGGTGGAGGAATTTGAGTGCGATGTTGAATGAAGTGAGTGCAAGAAGACTTCAGCCTCTAATGGATTGTGGAAGAAGAGCTGGTCCCCATTGGGTGCTTTAAGGCATAGTATGGCTAGAAACACCAAGGTACATTTTACTTGTTGCTGGTATAGTTGAGAGCAAACATGTTGAAAAGCTTTCCTTTTCCTGCAGACCTTTATGGAATAGTCCGCAAAGATTAGGACCTTGATTCCGTCTATTTGCAGAGATCTAGATTATCTGTACTTTTGTAAAATGGCAGCCTTGTCTGCATAGTTTAAATATTTGGCAAGGGGCGAGGAGAGGGGTGATCTGTGGTGTATGACCCCATGTGGTGCGCTCCTTGCGCTGGAAGGCTTCAAAGTATCAGGGACGCGCCGGGCACAGAAGTCAGCAAGGGCTGAGGGTTCATTTGGATGATGAATTAGTTGTCTTATCCTGGGTCTGTTTTGAGACTTGTACTTCCTCCATATTTGAGAGGCTTTGTTCTGCCTCATTTAAATCTGGCTGCGTGCTCTTTAAGCTCCTTCTTAATTTGTGCCTTGCCCACATTTACAGCCTTTTCAACTGTGGCTTTTATTGTAGGAGGAGAGAGGAGCGCTGCTACAGCTAATGTGATGTGATCTGTGCCTCTGTCCACATGAGGTTGGAAGGGAGGGGTAGGCGGTGTCACTTACCTCCATCTCTGGCACCTCCGCCATGTTAGATGACAAGGCCAGAGCCGTGGCTTCTATTACAGGCTGGGGCAGCTGGGATCGTGGGCTGGTTTTCTCCACAAATCGGTCCATGTTCGCGGAGGGAGCAGCTGAAGGAACTGTGGGTAGCAGCAGTGGTCTGGGCTGGATTTATAAGCAGGTTTGTGGGTCACACTGCGGGAGTTGCTGTGAGGGACAGCTACTCCCTGCAGCACCAGAACCGGAAGTACACCCGTTTTAAGAAATCACCCATATGAGTGAGACTTTAGACTTCCTGTAGCAGGGATTGCAGGTGGCCAGAGCTGTCAGGCAGAAAGCAATCACCAAGCACACTGAGCTATTCAGCTATCAGATCAAGCAGTGTCTTGGAGAGCAAAGGGTGCTCCAGGATGGAGTTGAGAGAGAGCGCCCCCTTGGTTAAGCCTGAAACATATTGCCTGCCTGTTACACCAATCTCTTCTCACTCTCTCACTCTCACTCTCACCCTGGAGCAATGTTTGATCTGAAAAACAATGCTTGATCTGGCAGCTACGCAGCTCAGCGGGCCTGGTGCTTGTTTTCTTCCTGATAGCTCCAGCCTTTTGTTATTCCTGCTTCCATGCCCTGAGGCCTCATGCACACTGGACATTATAAAAACACCAGTAGGGGGCGTGGCCTGGCGAGCAACGAGGACAGACGCAGGAGAGTGAAGCTCCGTCTGAAAGAAATTGAATCCAAAGGCATCCTCTCAACAGAAACTTTGTTTCATGGTAAAAACACCTCTACTGCATTGCTAAGACTCCAGGCTATCGGATGATATCATTTTGGGGCCCAAAATTAATTTTCTCCATAAGCGGTGTAGGCCGCGTTTCAATCACCGGGCTAAATTTCCGGCCCGACTGAACTTTCGTATACGTGGCGCCCACTCCCAGAGTCCGAGATAGCTACACTTAATCAGCAGGGGTAACACTATAACACCTGGTACCCTCAAGCCTGTCTCCTGAAGGGGAAAGAAGCTTTAATTAGCAATTCAAATTCCCTGTAAGGACCCGACCTGCTCCTGCTTGGTGTATCTCTTACCCAACACCCTCATTACTGGGACTTACTCATATTCTGCTCCCAATTTACTGTGTTTTACCACACTCAAAGGCCTAAGAAGAAAACCTACTTCTAAAAGCAATAATTAAAAGAACAAACACCCCTTTATTAAGAACTTTTCAATTCATATTATCATCCTTTACACCGAAATGCTTCTGTGTTAGCACTCCCAGTGCAGGCTAAAGGCAAGTAAACAATTTTAGGTTCTATTTCAAGCTACTACCTCCCATGAGATATGGACAAATTTACCATAACTAATACTAATACTCCCGGTCATTCTCTACGCTCTTCCTCGGCCGGCAATAATAAACTATTTCCTTCATATTTCCAGAAATACTCTTTTAAGGAAAAGGGAACAGTGGAAAAAATGGCACCGACGAAGAAAAACTCGAGAGAGACAGAAGACGAAAACGATAATATCTCATTAGCAACATCAGAAGACCTGGTAAGACACAACACTCACCAAGGCTCCCCTCTTACATATGCGGATATGACTGAAATCGCAGCTGATATAAAGAGCTCTTTCTCTACTGCCATCACCGACCTTAAGGCCAATATCCTAATGCTCACTGAGCAAATGGCGACCAACGAACGTGCAGGTAAGAGAAGGGACAGAGCTATTGCTAGACTAGACACTGTTACCGATACCCATTCATAACATCTAATCACCATGAATAGGCAACTGGAGGACTTAGATAACCGAGGGAGGAGGGACAATATAAGGGTCCGTGGAGTCCATTACGACCGATCAAATTAGACCTGCCCTTACTTCAATATTCAATAACCTAATCGATAGACCTGCAGAATCCCCAACTGAATTTGACCGTGCACACAGGGCTCTCAAACCAAGAGCATCAGATGATGCCCCCCCAAGAGACATCATATGCTGCTTGACCAGCTTTACATTGAAGGAAGAGATGCTTCAGAGAGCCAGGCAGAATGACGCATTGTTTTTAATGAAAAGGAGATCCTACTCTTTCAAGATTTATCTCCCATCACACTTAAAAACAGAAGAGCACTTAAACCCTTGCTTGAGGTCCTGAAGGAAAAAAACATTACATACAGGTGGAAATTTCCTTTCACTCTCCAAGCAACCTTTCAAGGCAAACAATTCTTCCTTCGTACCCCGGACGAGCTGCCCTCTTTCTATGAAAACCTTCATTTGGACTACATTCCTCTCCCTGACTGGTATGTGGAATTCTTAGCGCCTCCACTTTCAAATCAAGAAGCTTCCTCCCTAAATCCATCACCTTCCTGTTCCCCACTTTCAAAAGGGAAGCAAAACAGGAAGATGAATCACACTGGGAAATACTCCCCTCTGGCTAAAACTCCGAGAACAAAAGACCACCACTAAAAATATCAGTCATATAACCTTTTGGTCCTCTCTCCTTTTCCAGTAAACCACTGCAACCGTGAACGAGAGACCTTGGAACCCTTACCTCCTCTATAACTTGCTGAGTTCACTTCACCTATCTCATATAAACCTACGAAATGGCCACTTCAACATAACTTTTCCCTGGGCCTACACCTAAATGTTGACTTATTGTTGTTTTACGTTCTGTTCATTTTTTGTTTATCTCTTTATCATCAAGATGTCATGCAGGATTTCAACCCCTGTTGAAACATAAGCTTCACAAACAAAGAAGATCCCTCAGTCAACTCCAGAGGAACTACACCAATTACTCTGAACAACTTCTGTCCGGTAATACCTAAATAAGGTTGTGGTATATTATGACTTTTTATCTTTCCACAGGATTTCATTTAGTTTGGTCTACCCCTGCATTCATATTTACAACCTTCCTTTATTCATTCATTAATGTAAGCCAGTCAGCACGGAACTTATGACCTTTATACTTAAAAACTGAGAAATAATCTCGCAGGTTAAGTATTAATTCAGATACCTAACTGTCTTCATCAAATAACCACAATTAATGGAGTACAGAGTGAGTTTAAATCTACATGCAGATAACATCTCTACTTAACAAACAATAAGACAGATCTGTCCATGTCCAAAGAGATATATTTCCTTACACTCTAGGACGCCGACGAAGAACTTTTATTTTCTTGACTTGATTTCCTAGGAGTTACACCAAAGAGATTTCACGGTAACGTTAGTGCTGAAGGCGTAAGGCCCTCAAACTTACACCTGTTTCTAGGCCCTAAATAACTATAATGTTCCTAAACTGACTTTGAAGTTAACATACATTAGTTGTTGATAAGGGGTGAGCCCAGAGGTGGTGTCCCCCCTCTGAAGATCTAGGTTGAGAGAAGTATGACCATAGATCGAGATCCCCGATTGATGTTATCTCCTACAGTACTTGTTGTTATTATTTATTTCTTTGAATTGAACCAGCTCCTAATAGACATCTTTCTGTAACAGCAGTTAAGTTTTATGGTTTCAAGCTATACTTTGTTTACTAGTGCATTGTTACTTATTCTTCTGATGTGAGTAACTCTCTATACCTTATTAAATAGAACCATCTACCCATGCTCGGGCTCTATTGATTTTACTTGGTTGAAAGCCCATAGGCCTGCAACCTCTCAATCTTATTTCTACAGTTTATTACACAAAATTTGTAACCCAAGTTCGACTCTTCGAGTCACCCTCTGCGCAATCCACCACCTACAACCCCCCCAAGAATAGACAATTGGAGATACTCACAACAGAGAAAATATACCTTCTGATTTATAATCATTCTTTAATTGTTTATGAACCACCTTCTTTGAGCTCCGAGTAGGGCTCAGAAGTATACTAATAGAAGTGGTTCAAACTCTGTAAGTTTCTGGGAAGTCTCTTCCCACCTTCTCATCTTACTCCTTTTTACTCTTTCCTCTCTTTCTACTTTTATAAACTTTTTTCCTCCGAGAAACGACAACCATGGCATACTCTTCGCTACATAGATCCCCAGACATAATTTCTCATAATTTGAATGGCCTCAATATCCCACAAAAAAGGACCAAGTTACTAGCAGAACTTAAAAAAAATAACCCTAAAATAGTTTTTCTCCAAGAAACACATTTTAAAGGTTTAAACATCCCAAAAATTACAAACAACATCTTTACTAAAGCATACCATGCCTCGAACCCTTACGCGAAGACAAAAGGAGTCTCCACCCTAATAAATAAAAACGCACCTTTTTTAATTTCTCAACAACTTACAGACCCAGAAGGCCGCTATTTGTTTCTCAGGGGCAGATGGGCAGGAGATCCAATCACCCTTGCCAACGTATACTTCCCGAACAAATCTCATATTAATTTCTGCAACAAAATTGTGAACTAACTGAAATGGTTTGCAAAATGCTGCATTATACTTGGGGGAGATTTTAACCTACCCATGGACCCCAAACAAGACACATCCAATGGGCACACGATTGTTGCATACAAAATTCTGAAAAAAATTAAGATACTTCTCTAATCCTTAACACTTGTAGACACCTGGTGACTTACACACCCTACAGAGAAAGACTTCACTTTCTATTCTAAACCACATAAATGTTATTCCAGAATTGTTATGATCTTCATAACCCAAAAAGATTTAAAATTCATCTCAAAGGCACAGATTGGAACAATCATATTCTCAGATCACGCCCCCACTACTTTGTCACTCAAAAAGAAGTCCAAATTAAAAGCAAATTTTAACTGGAAACTAAATGCAGCCCTACTTACAGACAAGGAGATCCAGGCAGATATCCATAACAAAATCCAAAAATTCTTCGAAGTAAACTTAAGTGAGGAGACAAACCCTCTTAACAACTGGGAGGCCCACAAATGTGTAATCCGAGGTGATTTAATGAAATGGGGTTCTCAAAAGAAAAAAAATACTCGAAACCCAACATAAAAAATCCCTCTCCGATAAAGTAGAATCAGAACTACTCAACCTCAGAAAAGATTTACAAAAAATTTGAAATCTAAACATTCAAAAAGCCCTCTTTTTTCGAAAACAGGTTTTCTATGAACAGGTAGATAAATCTGGCAAACTCTTGGCTAGAGCTCTGAAAGAGGTTAATAATAGCCGACATATACATTCAATACGCAATAATAAGGGTAATATAATTCACACTCCAGAACAGATCGCAGAGGTTTTCCATAAATATTACCTGAAACTTTACAACCTCCAAGATCATAGAAAACCTTCACACATCTCCACTAATATAGAAGAGGCCACCCAGGATTTCTTAAAAAATAGTAAAACCCCCTCCCTTCCTAGAGAAGACGCACAGTGCCTAGAAAAACTGATCACCCAAGATGAAGTACTCAGGGCAATTAACGAGCTAAAACCTGGTAAAAGCCCAGGCCCGGGCAGCTTCACCACACAATATTACAAGCTATTCGCCCATTTACTATCTGATCACCTCGCATCCACCTTTAATTCGTTAACTTCTTCTAATTATGTCTCTAACACCTTTCTTATGGCACACACCTCCGTTATTCCCAAACCCGGTAAAGACCACCAAGACTGTGCAAATTATAGACATATCTCCTTACTTAATGTCGATCTGAAACTGTTAACAAAAATTCTAGCCAACAGACTTAAACATCTTCTCAATAAAATAATAGGCCCAGAACAAGTGGGATTTATGCCAGGAAGAGAGGCCAGAGATAATATAATTAAGGCACTCCATCTGATCCACACCGTGCACCAATCAAAAATTTCAGGACTTCTCTTGTCCACAGATGCAGAGAAGGCCTTTGACTGAGTTTCGTGGTCATATATGTTTTCTGCGTTTTCGCATATTGGCCTAAGAGATAACATGCTAAATTGGATCAAAGCTCTGTATGTGAACCCACAAGCAAAAATTAAGATCAATGACATTTATTCTGAACCTTTTAAAATCAATAATGGAACCAGACAAGGTTGCCCACTATCGCCATATTGTTCATTCTCTCTTTAGAACCCTTAATCAGAACGATTAAACTTGACTACTCTATTCATGGCTTCCAGGTTAATAAAAAAGAATATAAACTTGCCGTTTATGCGGATGATCTACTCTTTTTTCTTACACAACCCCATATATCCATCCCTAATTTAAACAAGACGTTCAAGACCTTCAACTATATATCTAACTTCAAGATCAACCACAATAAATCAGAGGCTCTTAATATTTAATTGAAATCACAGCAGCTACAACTAGTGCAAGACAACTGCCCGTATAAATGGGAACCAAAAACACTACAATACCTCGGTATTAAACTTACTGCAAAATTAGACACCCTTTTTGATACCAACTTTATCCCTCTTCTCAAAAATATACAGTCAGACCTTAAAAAATGGTCCAATAAGTATTTCTCCTGGTTCGGCAGAACCTCTGTCTTGAAGATGACCATCTTACCAAGACTCCTATATTATTTCAGTGCCCTTCCCATAAATATTCCTGCTTCTTTTTTCAAAACCCTGAATGATTTGCAAAGGAAATTCACCTGGGCACACAAAAAACCCAGATTGAACCATAAACTTCTAACACTTCCTAAAGACATGGGAGGGTTAGGCATTCCCGATTTTCAGATATACCAACAAGCTACCCATCTCACCAGAATTATTGACTGGCACTGCCACAATAAAGAGAAAGAATGGGTCGAACTGGAATCTTTTTGTAACAATACAAATCTTCAATATTTTCCTTGGACATTGTCCCCAATTGAGACTCCCTTTAAAGTTCCCCACCCATTGACACACACGACACTTGGAATACTACAAGCTATTGCAAAAAAACAAAAACTCACTTCACGCCCTGGCCTCCTTTCTCCTATACCCTCATATCTAAATACAGTGAGACCTTCCCCGGGACAGGAACACGACAATTTACTAGCATATCACTGCTTTTCAGGCAACAATATAAAATCCTTCCAGGAACTTAAAGAAAGACTGAAGGGACCACTTTCTGGTTACTGGGAATATATTCAACTACACGACATCTTGAAGAATAAAAAAACTCAAAAACTCTTCTCCAGAACGCTTACCCCTCTGGAAGAGATTTGCCTGAACAAAAGGCAGACTAAACATTCAATCTCATTAACATATAATTGGCTAATTCGTACAGACTGCATCACCACTGAGAATATTAAAGAGAAATGGACAAATGACTTAGCACATCACATATCAGAATCACAATGGGAAAGAGCGTGCATTTTTGCACATAAATGTTCTCTAAGCACAAAAATCCAAGAGGTCTCTTACAAACTCATCTCAAGATGGTACATTACTCCCCAGAGGGCCCGGAAGTGTTCCCCCTCGATCTCAGACAAATGTTGGAGATGTGGCACTGAAACAGGTTCCCTTTACCATATTTGGTGGTCATGCCCACTGATTCAGACTTACTGGAAATCCATTATACGATGGATAAAACACATTACTGACACAACAATCATGTTGGATGCTAAAGCATGCCTTCTTCACATAAATCAACTTTCTATATGAAGCTACAAACATTCCCTGACCAGACACTTGTTAAACGCTGCCAAAGCACTAATTCCCTTGCATTTGAAGTCAACAAAAATCCCTTCAATTAAAGACTGGCTTGAGAAAGTGAACCTGATCTACAAAATGGAGGAAATTGGTGCAATGAAAAATTAATCTACAACTAGTTTCCTTAATTTATGGAAAAACTGGTTCCTGTTTACCCTTTCCGATATGTTCTTCGAACTCTCGGCCTAATCCATCTTTACAGTAACTGTCTCCACAAAAATATTAATCCTGCACTTACTAATTCAATCAGTAAATTACATCCCGGTCCTTTTTCCCTATTTTTTTTTATAGGTTGTTCGATTCTCTCTACTCTATCCTCCTTTTTCTCTCTCTCCTCTCTCTTTTTCTTTCCTCAAGTCCACGGTAAATGTAAAAATAACTACCAAACTTATCTAACATTTCATCTTTTTACATGTTTAAGGATAAAGTTAGTACAGGATGGGCCATTTATATGGATACACCTTAATAAAATGGGAAAATGGGAATAAGTTTGATGTGTCACATGACCCTCTTCCTATTGAAAAAACAAAAGTTGGATTCAAAATGTCCGACTTCAAAATGGCAGCCATGGTCACCACCCATCTTGAAAAGTTTCCCCCCTCACATATACTAATGTGCCACAAACAGGAAGTTAATATCACCAACCATTCCCATTTTATTAAGGTGTATGCATATAAATGGCCCACCCTGTATATGAACCTACTACTGCTGTGATATCCAGAATTGATGTGGATTGTTAACATTTGTTCACGCTGTGATTGTAACACTGTGACTTATAAATTCCTTCCTCAATAAAGCTTAATTGAGAAAAAAAAAAAAACACCAGTAGTGTTAGCTGTAGAAATATGTAGCTGTAGAGTGAGTTTTTCAGCATTTTTTGCAGTAACGTTTTCAGCAATGTTTTAGCATTTTTTAGCTATTGCATTTTTTAGGAGTTTTTTTTTAGCAAAACTATACTCCTACAAAAGCACATGGCTTAAAAACAGGTATAAGTGCCAAACAGACACATTTTTAAGCTTTTATGAGAGTTAGAGCATTTTTACAGCTGAAAAACTCCTCTTAAAGAGAAAGTAAACTTCCCTCTAATGTTTGTACCTAGAAGTAAGCCTATAATAAGATTTACCTATAGGTACTGTAAATATCTTCTAAACTTGCAACGTTTAGGAGATATTTACTGTATATTGCACCAATGACATCATCGGCCCATGCGTTCTGAAGGAACAGCCGCATGTGCTATTTCTACAGAGCCGTGTGCCGTGCATGCACGGGAGTGTTGGCCAGTCACATAGCCAGAGTCCGCGGACCCAGAAGGAAGACTGGCGAAGATGGATGCGGCCTCCAGCAGGGACGAAGAGGGCTTCATTTGCAATTAAGGTTCTCATAATGTGCTAGTATGTGATGCATACCAGCACATCATGCCTTTACTTTGCAGGTAAGAAAAAAAACATAGTTTGCTTTCTCTTTCAAACTCTCTAGCTCTGTTTTTTTCCAGCCAGAAAACGCCCCTGCCAAAAACGCTGATAACAGCCTATGTGTGCATGGACACATAGGATAACATGTTGTGAAGTTTACTGCCTGCAGAAAAAACACCTTAAGCCAAAAATAGCAGCTGTAAAAATGTCTAGTGTGCATGAGGCCTGACTGTGTAGTCTGGAGTATACTTTCATGTAGGTGGAAATTGTTCTTTGTGTTGTAATAACTGTACAAAATATAACTATCTCTGTGGCCTTCTATTTCTTGTTTCTGGTGTATGGCAAGCTAGATGCACCCAAATCTATTTAAGGAACAGTAGAATATTTGAATATTGCATTCTACAAGTACAATTGTAGCTTTTCATGGTAACACCTTACATCCCTGGAGCTGGACTTCCTCTATAAGAGCAGTAAGACTTTTGATCTTGATTTCCACAGATGGCACAGTGGTGTAGTGGTTAGCACTCTTGCCTAGCAGCAAAAGGGTGGCCGGTTTGAATCCCAATTATGACACTCCCTGCCTGGAGTTTGCGTGTTCTCCCTGTGCCTGCGTGGGTTTCCTCTGGGTACTCTGGTTTCCTCCCACAGTCCAAAGACATGCTGGTAGGTTAACCACTTGCTTACTGGGCACTTAAACCCCCCCCCTCCTGCCCAGACCAATTTTTGGCTTTCAGCGCTGACACATATTTAATGATAATTGCGCGGTCATGCGACGTTGTACCCAAAAAAGTTTGTGTCCTTTTTTTCCCACAAATAGAGCTTTCTTTTGGTGGTATTTGATTGCCTCTGCGTCATTTCTGATAAACAAACAAAGAGCGATGATTTTGAAAAAAGAACAATATTTTTAACTTTTTGCTATAAATATCCAAAAAAAAAAAAAATTATTTAACAGGTTTGGCCGATATATATTCTTCTACATATTTTTGGTAAAAAGTTATCCTGTCTACAAACTATGGGAATTGATTTATGGCGTTTTTATTTTTATTTTTTTACTATTAATGGCGGCGATCTGCGATTTTTTTTTTTTTTAACTTTGGTTTTTATTGAAGTTTAAGAACATAACAACAATAAAGTTACAGTTATACATCATAGTATGTCATTAGGTGTACATAGAAGAATTTCTTGGTTACAGAGATAAGGCCTGCTACATAGTGAGATTTGGGCCCGGCATGTATCATCTGCAAAGTGAGAGCTTGATTGTGAAATTTGGACTATTGTGCCTCCAGACTACCATTCCACCCCATAGGGAACAAACTGTGGAGGGGTAGGGGCAATAGTTCTGTATCTAGATTTCCTGAATATAGATTGGGAGGAGATGATCCGTACCTAAGCACATCTAACATCAATCCAGTACTATATCTTGTTTTTATAACAATGTTGGGGGTAGTACACCGTGCTAACCAAAGGGAAGGGTTACTACTCTACGGAACAAAACTTTGCTGAACACCTTGTTTGATACCTGTAAGAAGCTGACACCCCAAAAATTCGACTAATTCAGTAGTTGTCATTTAACTTGTTCCTCACAATCCAAAGGTCCCAGTGACATTTGAATACTGTCAATGTGCCTCTAGAGCGTGCTAAAATATGTTCATATGAACAGTTAGTGGAAACTGTGGTTATTACTTCTTTTATTGAGGGGGCCGTATTTTTCTTCCAATATTTCGTTATATTAAGCCTAGCTGACTAGAATGTGGGAAACTATGGTTCTACATTCTATAGGGATCCTGTCCATGTGGATTCCTGATAGTGCCATTTCTGGTGATGGATGGGTGATAATGCCAGTAGTTTTTTAAATTAATTGGAATATGGAGTTCCAAAAGCTGGTAATGGATTTGCAGTGCCATAGTATGTGCATCAGATTCCCTTCCTTCCCACATTCCCTCCAACATTCCGATGGGGAACCTTTAAACATCTTTGAAAGACGGGTAGGCGTAAGCTACCATCTGTATATTAGCTTATATACATTTTCCCAGTGTGCAACATTGTGTGTGGCTGTGATGCCATGTCTTATTGCTAGTTGCCATTCCTGTTCAGAGTAACTGGTGCCCAATTCACTCTCCCATTTTCGAATTGGTGCATCCTGTTTCATCTGTGTAGGTGATTGAAGAAGGTAATATATGAGGGAAATGCCTTTTTTCAGATTGTTGTTTGAGTGGAACATTTCCCACACATGTTTATTTACTTCAATATAGTCAGTTTTCAATGTTCTCAGGAGGTGTGATATCTGTAGGAAAGAGTAGTGGTCGGACAGTGAGTTGCTGGCTGATATGTCGGCGAATGTCTGATGACCTAACTCTTCCCACCTTTTGGTAGATAGGTTCGGGATAAGAAATTTGAAGGTTGCAATCAGAAGGTTAACCACTTTAATAGTTATGCTGTCTTTTTTAAGTGTGTGTAGGTGACTCCAGGCTTGTAGGGTTGCTGATATCGAAGGGTGCAGCGGGACGGAAAGTGGGATCTTGAGTAGTGTAGCTAAGAGTAAGTTTTTTAAGCTTTTACCCTGTAGTAATGCGCTCTCAATCAAGGCCCATTGAGTAATCAGGGGGGAAAGTACCCACTTCTGAGTTTGAACTAGGAGTGTTGTGTGGTAGTAGTCCTCTAATCTGGGGACTCCCATACCACCCAATTTCTTATGTCTTGTTAGAATTGAGAAAGGTAATCTAGCTCTTTTTTGCCCCCATATATATGAGCGAAGCATAGTGTTAATCTCTCGGAAAAAAAAAGGGAGGTAGGGGGATTGGGACCGTTCTGAAGACATATAGAATCTTTGGTAAGACTACCATTTTGAATGCTGCCATCCGCCCCATCCATGAAATTTCTTGTTTACCCAAGTGTTGTAGGTCAGTGTGTACCGAATTAATTAAAGTTTTGTGATTAACTGCGTATATTTTGTTAGAGTTGGCTACTAGTGTTATCCCTAGGTATTGGATTTTATCACTGTCCCAGTTACATGGAAGTATGACTTTCATTTTCGTTCTGATTTTATGGCTGATGTTCAAAGTGAGTATTTGGCATTTGGCTACATTTATTTTATAGTAGGATGTTTCTCCGAATGTTTCTATGATTTTGTTTACAATGGGTAGGGATGATTCTACTTGAGTGATGGGCAAAATGACGTAGTCTGCGTATAGCCCTATTTTATGTAATTTGCCCGCTACCTGTATTCCTTCTATCCGGTTTGTATTTCTGATAGCCTCCGCAAAAGGTTCCATGACCATGGTGAAGATCAACGGTGATAGTGGGCACCCCTGCCTTGTGCCATTCATAATTTTAAATGTGTCCGAGAGTGCACTAGAGGTGTAAACTTCTTCTGAAGGGCTCGAATACAGTGTTAAAATAGCAGAGAGAAGGAAACCCCCGAAGACAAGTTTTATAAGAACCGACTTTAGGTATCCCCAGTGCACCCTATCGAAAGCCTTTTCGGCATCAAGGGCTATAAAGGCTGTCGGTAGTTTGCGACTCTCTGCCACTCTCAATAGATTAAACATTTTACGGGTCCCATCTGATGCTTGCCTGTTGGCTACAAAACCTACCTGGTCATTGTTTATCAGATCTGGTGTCACCAAGCTCAGCCTGTTAGCGAGCACTTTAGCATATATTTTAAGGTCTGAGTTTAAAAGGGATATAGGCCTGAAAATAGTAGGTGACCTTTATGTATAGGCTGAATTTTTCTTAGTAAATTCCTCATATACGTAATTTGCCTCTGGTTGGGAGCATATACAGATACAATGATATATAAAACATTGTTCAGTGTACAGATTAATATAACATATCTCCCTTTAGGATCAGCAATTACTTTCTGCATTGTAAAGGCCACAGTGTTTTTAATGGCAATTAGCACACCGTTGTGTTTGGTTTCTGCATTTGCGAAAAAAATATTATTAAATAGCCCATGGGAACATTTGGGAGCTTTGTTTCTTGCAAAGTGCGATTCTTGTAAGCATAGCACATCACCATTTAGTTTGATTGCCTCTTTCCACATAAGTTGCCGTTTAAAAGGGCTGTTGAGACCCTTTACATTCAAGGACACAATTTTAAGAACCATTTTAGATGATTCAAGGCTATTGTTAGCTTGGAAGAATTTGCAAGAGTGTGGAAGGAGGCAAACGCAAGGTAAGGCCCTATAAACCAGGTTGTATACAATGAGTGCGCTAGTGCTGGAGTAAAGCATTTCTGATACCTGAGAAAGGTACTCAAGGAGTGTCTTAGATACAATCCATGTAGTGTGTAGTCATCTTGTGGGCTGATTTGGGTAGTCAGTTCGCTATTCCAAATGGAGTTTATGTACATGGCATCAAACATAGTATAGTTAAACAGAAAAAGGGAAATGTCCAAAAAAAGAAAAAAAAAGGGCTGGAAACATGGGTAATAAAGAGTTCAGAGCCTGCTTTGAGGCTCTAGGGCAAAATAATTTGCACTTTACCTGAGGGAGCAACTCCCAGGTCATCATGGCCTGAGATGGTCTTCTCTGTTCCTTGAACTATGAGGGTTGGTCAACCTGGCACCGTCATGGTTGTGCTGGGCTAGATTTTTTCTTTGAGCCTTCTTGGAGGAAGTCTGGTGTGACCATTCGTTCTGCAGCTTGGAGAGTTCCTGATTCTTTCCTATTGGGTTTTCTTGGGGTACTATGCCCCATTCTTCCAAAAGTTTCAGTCCTGCTTCTAGGGATAGAATGTTCACTGTTTTATCTTTGAATGTCACTGAGAGTTTAGATGGGGTCCCCCATCTATATATGATGCTGTGATTCCTTAAGGCTTTTGTTATTGTCAGTAGCTTCTTTCGGTGTTGGATTGTCGCTTGGGAGAGGTCGGTGAATAGGGATATGCCTGCAAACTTTCCGAGGAGTTGTTGGAGTTGTCTTGAGGCTTTCATGGCTGCCTCTTTTATGTGATAATAATGGATCCTCGTGAGGATGTCTCTTGGGATGGTATCAGGGAGATATGAGGGCTTAGGTAATCTGTGTGCCCTGTCTATAGTCAATTCCATCCTGAAGCTTCCGGGATCAGTTCGTGTAGGAGCTGGCGGAGGTATCCGTTTAGTTCCTGGGGTGTCACTGATTCCGGAACCCCACGAAATTTAATGTTATTTCTGCGACTGCGATCTTCTAAATCCGCAAGTTTTGCGGTTATTCGTTGTAATTCCTGTTGCTGCTCATTGTAAGCATCCAGTAAGGAGTTGTGTGCTGAATATGCATCCTCCATTTTGTGTTCCACGTGTGTCACTCGTTGCTGTATATGTGTTATAGTAGCGTTTATCGGAAGCAACATAGACTGCATGTCTGCCTGCAATGTGTCCCGCAATGAAATTAGCATGTCCTTCATATTCGCCATTGAGACTGGCTGCTGAGATGAAGGGAATTGCTCTAGAGTGCTCTGGGTTGGGCCCTTCTCATTGTAGTCTTCCATGTCTGAGTCTGCCTCATGTGTCTCCCCTTTAGCCTTTTTGTGCTTGGCTGGGCTGTGCGTAGTAGGGCTATCAGGTGGGGATATCCCCATCCTACCTGTGTCTCCCTTGCAGATCGCTGTGCGAACCAAAGCTGTGGAGCTGGCGTCTGATGCGCTGTCTTCTTCTTCTGTAGGCCGCACTCTGGAGCCGACGCCATCTTGGTACACCCTGTCTCCCGCGGGGGAGAAGAAATCCGTTAATTTCTGTGCATTCGCTCGCTGTGGACCCCGTTTGCGGATCGTACCTGGTGCTGTGGCATCTATGCCCACCATGGCTGTGGTTTTTAGAGCCCTTACGTCGCTGTGTGGGTCGCTTAGACGGTGTTCAGGAGCCGGAGCTCTTCTCTACACAGCCGTCTCCTCCGCCGGCCGGCCACGCCCCCGGCGATCTGCGATTTTTATTGGGACTGCTATATTGCAGCGGACATGTTTGACATTTTTGACACTTTTTGGGGACCAATGACATTTATACAGCGATCATAAATTTAAATGTCTACTGATTACTGTATAAATGTCATTGGCAGGGAAGGGGTTAGCACTAAGTGGGCAGTGAAGGGGTTAACTGTGTTCCCTGCATGTGTTCTAACTGTGTGGGGGCTGGGCTGGCCGGGATATAACAGATCTCACTGATCCCGGTGACAGGGATCAGTAGATCTGGTATGTCTGCTGTCACAGAACGGAGAACCGCTGTGTTTACATCGGCAGTTCCCCGTTCTGCTGCTGTGACAGGCGACATCGAGTCCGCCCGACCCGTGGGCCCGCCCCCCAAGATGAGGCGGGCGCGAGTGTGCACCACCGCCGAGTGCCAGTACACCAGGGGAGCGTGCAAAGGTGAGGACGTTTGTAGACGTCCTCCTGGCAAATGGGATCCACGCTGTAGCCGTCATTCAGCTATGGCATGGATCTGAAGAGGTTAATTGGATCCTGTCTCAATTGGCCCTAGTACATATGAATGTGAGTTAGGGACCTTAGATTGTAAGCTCCTTGAGGGTAGGAACTGATGTAAATGTACAATGTATATCTAAAGCGCTGCGTAAATTGACTGCGCTGTATAAGTACCTGAAATAAATACAGTAATAAACCCCCGATACCTCTAGAGCTGGACTTCCATATGAGCAGCAGGATTGCAGACTGCAGATCTTTATAAGAACCAGCTTTTTCAGCTGAACTATATATCATTGGACTGTTTTAAGTACTACCTTACCTATCATCAACCCCAGTAATACACTACTCAAATCATTTTCTAACATTTCACATACAACAACTCATCCCCCATTTAAGGTGATTTTTTATTGATTTTTCAGTAATCAAATTCTCTGTGTAGCTATTATAAATCACATGCTGTCTGTACTACAACCTATCATCCTTTCTTTGGCTGCACAAAAACAATTTCACAAAAAACAAAAAGAAAACACAAGAGGTGTACATCATTTTAATAAGAATAACAAAAAATGGAAATGCAAACGATTCTGCACTAAATAACCCAAAATGATTAATCATTTTTATGATTTTTCAACACAACTCTAGGCAATAAAATCTCCAAAGAACGTCTTAGTTTTCAATACCTTGTCTAGCAATGTATTCATCTATCAACTAGAATAGATTAAAAAAAGATGTATTGCTTTACATCTTGATTTTGAAATAAGAATACTACTTGTAGAACTTAATTTGTAAAAGTCTTTCCTAAGGGGGTTGGTGTGTTTTAGATCCTATTGAAAATGTGTTAGATTTTGATTCTTAAACTTTAGAAGGAAACATATTGATATACTTGCTAAACTAATTGAGTCTTTTGAATATACAGTACATCTATGTTAAGGCACATACAGTAGGTACCAAATTCAAGTCCTGTTAGGTTTCTATGATAAAAATGAAATGCTCTATTGCCTTTATTTTTTTTTGGTTGATATTATAGATACATATTTGCTTTTATTATTTGATGCATTAACTATTATCCACTCTTTGTGCAGATAATTTGTACATTTAACGCACCATAACTTTAATTACGTTACCATTGCACTGTTACAGCTGCAGATGTCTACAGTATATTTATACAGGTTATACCACTGTGCTACTGAGATAATAAGCAGACATGATATAGGTGAACCACATTTTTACTCAATGTATTTGCACAATTTACTGTAAATAGGTAGCATTTTGGTATTTGTTCCCATGAGGGTGTTCCTACTGTATGTGCTGTAAAGACTGCTACCAATGAAGTCACAACTAACGATCCCTTTCTAACATTGAAGGAGAAGGTTTTCCAAATTCAAATAAATAAAAAAGTGTAAGACACACAGCTAAATACATACAGGTACATGTGAGTGTGTTCTCCAAAGCGGCGTGAGGTGGTCCCGGGATACCATCCAGTGTCCTTGGCTTTCCTAACCTGATCTCCCTCTTCTGTCCCAGTGGTTCCCGTAGGATGGGATGTTTGCTACAGGGATTGACCTACTGATGAGGTTATACCTTTTCACACCCTGTGAGTTGTTACGACCGTTGAACATTAAAGTTGTATTTTAATGCTGCACTTACATGGCGCTTCCCCCCCCCCTTTTGTTTTTGTTTTTTTTTTGCTGATCCTATTGAGCAAACTTTGAGGATTAGTGCCACTAGTGCCTGCAAACATTTTATGAATTTTATTTGGAACTATTAGAGGATGTTACATGGACTCTTTAACCCCCTTTTGTGCCCATATTTCCCAATTACTGTAAATACATAGTCAGAGTACCTCTCCTGTTTTAGAGCCAGTATCAGTGGGCTTTTGTTCACTTCAAAGCTGTTCTTAGAAGTGTCTTAAAATTGCATCAAAAATATGCTGCATTTGCCATTAAAGTCCATCAATACAGACTTTTAGAGGCACTCATGTGAGTCCCACACCATGCCACACTGCATTATTTGAAAGGTGGCATCATTATGCAGCTCTGCAGCTTATTGTGTCAGCCTTTAAACTCCAGCCTAATTATTTGACAGGATGTAAACACCAATGCAATCATATGGCCTTCTACTTCGAGACACCTCTCTCTTCCTCAAGTAACCTGATACATATTGAAATGACAACACTATAAACTGCAAGAGCACAGAGATTATGTTTTTCACCCCCCAAAAAAGCAGATTGGAAAATTATTATTTAATATCTATTGGCAAGTAATAGGGGTACAATGTACCCAATACTAATTCACATAGGAGGTTCGGAATCTGGGGGGCCCCTTATTAAAGGGGGCTTCCAGTTTCCAATAAGCCCCCCAATCGCACACCCCTACAACCACAGCCCAGGGTTGTGGAGAAGAGGCTCTTGTCCCTATCAACATGGGGACAAGGTGCTTTGGGGTGGGGGCGCAGAGCCCCCCCTGCTCCAAAGCACCCATACTCCCTATGTTGAGGGCATGTAGACTGGTACAGTTCAAGGGGGGGTGGCACTCGCTCATTCCCCCTATCCTGGCCGGCCAGGTTGCATGCTCGTATAAGGGTCTGGTTTGGATTTTTTTTTAATTTTGGTGCGGGGTTCCCATTAAAATCCAAACCAGACCCAAAGGGCCTGGTATGGACTGGGGGGACCCCATACAAATTCTTTCAGTAATTTTTCTGTATATTGCCGCGATAATAAATGACAATTTTTCCTTCACAAATGTAATTATGCTCTAGCTATGTTCTAAACATCACAGAGGTGCGCCC
The DNA here is from genome assembly GCA_018402905.1 of Glandirana rugosa. Classification (NCBI taxonomy): domain Eukaryota; kingdom Metazoa; phylum Chordata; class Amphibia; order Anura; family Ranidae; genus Glandirana; species Glandirana rugosa. The sequence goes on along the minus strand of BLSH010410205.1, from coordinate 231,204 downwards.
TTTTACAGGCACACTAAGGGACCCCCCCCCCCCCCCCAGGCACATTATTTAAAGGAATATTTAATTTTTATTGTTACTCTTTAAGTATTATTAAAATCACTGCTCCTGAAAAAACGATTGATTTAAAACCTTTTTTTTTTCATTGATATATGTCCCCTAGGGCAGGACCCGGATTCCCATACACTTTTAACTTGCATATAAACCTTTAAAATTAGCACTTTTGATTTTTCATGTTCAGGGTCCCATAGACATTAAGGGTGTTCGAATGTTCGCACAATTTTTTTGCCTGTTCACATGTTCTGGTGTGAACCAAACCGGGGGGTGTTTGGCCCATCCCTATGTGCTACTAGCGAGCTAATGTGCTCACTTATTGTGACTCAGTGTAGAGTGTTAGTGTAGTGTTAGTATAGTGTGTGAGCATAGTGTAGTGTCAGTGTAGAGCAGTGTTTAACACAGCATTACATAACATTTAGAGCTGTACATCCTTTTTTTGGTTTGCTGCATATTTTTTTTGTCCTCTGTCTTGCCCCCCCCCCCTTTTTTAAATTGTCAGCTGCAGTTTTTCTGACTGTGAAGCTGGTGTTCCCCCTTTTTTATTGTTTTATTTTTTTTATAACCTTTACATTTCTGTCAGCATCAGTAATTAATTTAAAGTGCACCAAACACCACTTTTCATTCAATAAAGTGCATCCAATCACACATTTCCCAGTTTCTATTAAATGTGGGTAATAATCCTCCATTATGTCTGGGATGCTAACAAGGAGAGGTCTGCCAGACATCCCCATGCCACAATAAGGGGGCCAGCAGCGTCTGTGTCCACAGGCATAAGTAGACATAGTGTCAGAGAGGCTTATTCTGCCTCCTTGTCCACAGCTACTCTTGCCATGACCCCAGCATCATGCATGGAGGAGTAAGGTGAATTATTTGAACACAACATTAGCCACTTGCTTCTTGAGGATACACAGACATGACTTAATTCTGATGTTGGTTCTGCAGTAGAGGAAGGGAGTAACATGAGTCTACAGAGAGGGGAGAACACTAATAAACAACCAATTGGCAGTCATGTTCCCAGAGGCACAGTGTATTGCAAAGTTGGCTCCAGTGATGATGAGGATGGAGGGGATGCTGATGATAAGGTCACTGATGTAAATTGGGTGATGGATAAAGCAGAGGAGTAAAGTAAGTGGAAAGCACAACCCAAACTATGCAGGGTGTCCTCCAGAGGCAGCCATCATGGAAGAGTAGAGAGCAGCCACTCTATGCCATCAGATTATGGAGCTGTTATCTCCCAACCTACTTCCCACAGCTCAGCTGTTTGGACCTTTTTTGGCACATGTGCAGCCAATGGCACTGTTGTAATTTGCAATCTGTGCCACAAGGAGATCAAGCATGGCAAAAACACTAGCCATTTGGGTACCACATGCTTGACAAAGCATTTAACCTCTTACTACTCAGCCCATTGGCAAGAGCACCTGAAAGTCTCACAAAAGGGACACAATTTTTCTCCTCCTCACTCCTCACCTTTCATGTCTACCCCTGTTATCTTATGACCACTAACCAGCTTCCATTGACAGGGATGATGGTATAGCAAATGGTGTCACAGGTCCTTGCAACATGTCTGCCAGCAGCACACCACTAGTTATAGAGTATAGCAGATAAATTTCCTTCCCAGCTACTGAAGTAAAAATAAAATACACTCCCTGCCACCCACATGCACAGCATCTAAATTCCAGCTTGCCCAAACTGTTGGTTTTACAATTCCTGCCTTTCAGTCATGTGGATTCTGCCCCTTCCATGAATTTGCATAATGTGCTGTACCACAATAGCAGGATCCAAGTCTCTATTTCTTTGCACGTAAGGCAATTGCAGCTCTGTACCATCATGTGGAAGGCAATCTTTTGGCATCGTTGGGCAAGACAGTCAGCCACAAGGTCCACCTTACAGCTGACACATGGTCCATGGTCAGGGACGATATATTTTGTTCACAGGACACTGGGTAACTCTGCTTGCAAATAGGAAGGATGCCGGACAGGGCTCAGTGCTGAAGATTGTTTTGCCACCACGTCTCCATGCAGCTGATTGAAATCTGTCAGCACCACCACCTCATCCTGCTCCTCCTCCATTATTTGTGACATGCCCACCAGGTGGAACTAAACTTTGGCAATGCTGCAGCTGCTGAACATGCAACCTGTGTAAGTATGGCACAAGTACAGGCTCAGGGCAGATCAGCTTTTTTCCCCACTCCAATGGCTGCTGATAAAGGGTGCATGCACTGTACTGTCACCTTTTGAGGAGGCGACAAAGGTGGTTTGCTGTGACAATGCATGCATCACTGACACAATCCTTCTTGTCTTCCTGCTGAAGCATACTCTGCATGGCATTATGGACAGGGCACTCAAGGCAGAGCAGCGAGAGGAAGAGGAGGACTGGCCCGCTTTATGCAGACACCATTCTTGCGACATCACAGAACACACAAGAGGAGGAGGGTTCTGGCAGTTTTAGAGGCATAGAAGGAACACAGAGGAAGACATATGTCAAACCTTAAGACATGGTTTTTAGTCCTCAAAAACCTTGGATGACTCTGCTTCTAATGCCTCCGCAAACTTGCAGTGCATGGGCTCCCTTATTGTTCAAAACCTGTGTATGGACCTGAGAATTTGTGGCATCAAGGATAAGGCTCATTATTGGCTGGCAACCCTCCTTGACCACCATTACAAGGGGAAAGTCTCGGAACTCATCCTGCCCTCACAGATGGAGCACAGAATAAAATATCTTAAGGGCACCTTAAAGAGGGGGTCCAGCCTCCTTCAGAAAAAAATAAAAGTCAGCAGCTACAAATACTGTAGCTGCTGACTTTTAATATTAGCACACGTACCTGTCCATGGATCCCACAATGTCAGCACCCCAGCCAATTTTTCCATTGGTTGTCAGGTGCTGCTACCTCCATTGCTTGCAAGGGAAACCAGCACTGAAGCCTTGTGGCTTCCCTACTGCACATGCACGAAGTGTGCTGCACCTTGTGAATGGCCCGGCGGTGGGGGAAGGAGAAAGGGGGTCGAACTTCCGGGTGATCTCGCCTGCTCCTCCCAAAAGATGCCAAATGTGACACTAGAGGGCAGAGGAGGCAGATAAGTGGAGCTTTCACTTTTGGGTGGAGTGCCACTTTAACCACTTGAGCTCAAGTAGGTTTACCCCCCTTCATGACTAGGCCATTTTTTTGCGATACAGCACTGCATTACTTTAACTGGAAATTGCGCAGATGTCGAATAATAAACCCCAATAAAAGTTATCCTTTTTTCCCCACAAATAGAGCTCTATTTTGGTGGCATTTGATCACATCTGTGGTTTTTGTTTTTTGTGCTATAAACAAAAAAAAGACCGACAATTAAAAAAAAACAATATTTCTTACTTTCTGCTATAAAACAAATCCAATAAAAAAAAATGTAAAAATTGCTTCATCAATTTAGGCAATATGTATTCTGCTACATATTTTTGGTAAAAAAATCCCAATAAGAGTATATTGATTGATTCTTTTAACTAGTAATGGCATGGATAAGCGACTTATAGTGGAACTGCAACATTGCAGTGGACAAATTGGACACTAAGTGACACTTTTTTAGGGACCAGTGACACTAATACAGTGATCAGTGCTAAAAATATGCACTGTCACTGACACTGGCAGGGAAGGGGTTAACATCAGGAGCGATCAAAGGGTTAAACATGTTCCTAGGGAATAATTATTAACTGTGGGGGATGTGCTTGTACTGTGAGAAGGCAGAGATCTGTGTTCCTGCTTAGCAGAAACACAGGATCCCTACCTCACCTTCTCATAGAACAGCGATCTGCCTTGTTACATACTGTTTCTCTTGGGAACAATCGGCGGGTACTGGCAGACATCGGGTCTGCCGGACTCGCTAAATGACTTATGCTGTGTCCAATCACAGTGGGAGTGGGTCCTTAGTTGTGCAGGGCAGGTATGTACAGGTCCATGATTCTGCACAGGAGAGCCGCCTTACCGCTGTATATATATATGAGTATACGGTCAGCAAGCAGTCAAAGTGGAGTTTACATAAAGCCTTTCCAGACTTGGTAGGTAACAGTCTCATGGGAAAGTTAGTTTTGAGACTTCCGTTGGTCAAAGGAGGAGCAGTGGAGAAGTGGGCTGCCTTAACGATGCATTTCAAAATTTTTTTAGTGAGGAAATCAACCTCTTAATGAAGGACATCAATTCCAGTTTGATTACATTCGTCTGATAAAAGTTTACTGAGCATTTAGATTATCAATGCGCATTGGTCCACTCTTATACAGAAGCGAGATAGAGTGGCACCCATTACATCTTGGTTACAGTCTTTATACCAAAACATAACATTGTAGACTATGACAGCCATATGTCCAAATCATATCTCATCACAAAACATTTTCTACTAATTAGTCCCAGATTACATTTGCGTCAGTAAGTGATCTTTGACCCTAATGACGGGTGTGTAAAGGTTACTGTCATAATAACTCAAACTTGTTTATGATTATGCAAAAGGGGCTTTTTGCAATAAACATAATTTACCAGAATTTGTATGATTGTCCAGCCAAGTGGCTATCTGTCCTTTGGCACAGAAAAAACACACATGGTCATTTCTGAGAATCTTAACAGGACAGGGGGAAGAAGTTTAAGAACAAGTGAATTCTAGAAAAAGAAGTAAAATACATTTGTGAACTGTATTTTAAAGAGGAACTCTAAGCAAACAGCTTTTGATGATTCCATCTGACTCCATAATGTTCATCTTAACATTAGCACCCAGGGCTGTGAGCTTAAGAAGGACACCCATAGTGTTCTCTAGAAATAGAAAAAGAGAGCACTATGGGTGCCCTTCTTATGTTTCCCATCATGTGGATTTGTTGACCTTGGAGCTCCTTATCGTGAGAGGATACAGAAGAGGAGGCTTGCAGTTCCAGGCACAGAGAGGAGGATTAGCATTGGTGTTTGTCAAACTCTGTTGTGGGGGTGTGACGCTGAGGAGAGCAGGATTTTCACCAACTGGTGGTGGTCACTGAATGTGTCATGAGACCGAAGATTAGCAATTGCACTGTTTGCATGAGTATACATCATTGGGACTTTTTTTATTTGACTAGCACAAGAACTTTATATTATAATGATATGAGAATGTGTTTGTTATAGTAATGTGATTAATTTGAGTTGTGCTGCACTTATTTTCATTATATTTGATTTGCATTACAGGTGTTGTGCAATCACTGCTATAGCAGCAACCACAGATCTTTTGTACAAGGGGTTATTGTGTCAGCATTGATGTGTTGATACAGGCCTACCTGCACAAGGAATTTGTATATTTGTTTTTTTATTTTGGGTAGCGCAGACTATTATCACTTAATTAGCTTCAAGATCCCCTCGGTAGCATTTGCATCACATGGTGGAAGAATATCTAGGGGGGGAAACAGATATGGAGAGCTTTCCAGTAGACAATCCACTGGGTTTCTGGGTCATGATAATAGACCACTGGCCAGAACTTGTCCAGTATGCAATTGAGCTGCTGGGCTGCCCTGCATCCAGTGTGCTTTCCAAATGGGCATTCAGTGCTGAGGGAGGATTTGTAATAGATAAAAGAGTCCATCTGTCCACAGACTCCGTTGAGTGGCTGACATTTTTCAAAATGAATCAGTCCCGGATTAGCAGCAGCTATCAAGCCCCTGATGCCAATGTCACTAATTAAGTGTCATTGGTATCTCAAATTTCTACAATACTGTTTAGGCTGCCTAGCTGTGGGTGTTGATTTTATTTTGAAGCAATATTTGATATAGGTTTTATGGGTACAATTAACACTAAATTAAGGACCACATTTCCCACACCTTTTTGATAGATGCATTAAATTGACATTTTTTACAGCAAGGCCAATTCTTGCTTTCATCAAGAGTACCTCTAGAAGGTTACGGTGTGAAGGTACCACCAATACTCAAAGCCCAATTTTTCTGCACACATTACTTCCATCCAAAGTCTGCAAAAGAGACACCAGACTTTATCTTTAAAAAAAATGTTACTCTTGGCCTGAGTATACTATAATTTAGCTTCTTTACCTAAGGCTTACTCACTGTGGTGCAAAAATGTGTTATTTTCATCCAAAGTCTGCCAAAGAAACACCAGAATTTTTCCAAAAAATCTCTAATCTTTTTCCGAGTTCATTAAATTGCGGCCTCATCATACAGATTGGCACCCCAAGCCATTGTTTACAAAATAAAGAAAGCTTGCAAGGAAAATCAATTTAAATGTCATTTATTTTTCTTTATAAATATCAGTTTTGCTGTAGCAGGTTCTATACACCGTACAGATGCACCCCTTTACAGGCAGGCTAAGGGGACCCCCCCCCCCCCCAGGCACTATATTAAAAGGAATTTTTTATTTTTATTGTTTCAATTTAGGAATAATTAAAATCACTGCTCCTTTAAACACTAACCTTTTTAACTTTTTTTTTTTTTGCATTGGTACATGTCCCCAGGCAGTAGCCAGGTCCCCATATCATTTTATGGCCAATAATTTGCATATAAGCTTTAAAAATGGGGGACTTTTGATTTTTCAAATTCAGGTCATAGACTTTAATGGGGTTGTTGGTCCCATCTCTATTTTATAGCAGAAATAAGAAAATATCTTTTTTAAAAAACCTTCAGTCTCTTTTCATTTATATAATAAAAAACAAACAAACAGTAGTTATCAATATCACTAAAAGAAATCTATGTTTGTGTAAAAAAATGTATATAAATTTAATTTTGGTACAGTGGTGCCTGACCAAGCAAGTGACAGCTAAAGTAGCAAAGTACTGAATAGCAAAAAATGCCCCAGTCATGAATGGGGATAAAACCTCCTGGAGGGTCAAGTGGTTAAAGTGTTACTAAACCCAGGACCCTGCATTCACTATATCTTTTCTCTCTTTTCTCCCACAGTACACAGAACAGGGAAATGCATTCATTTTAGTAAACATAAACTGCTAAATACCTTTTCCATTCAGCAGTATAGAACAGTCTTGTGACTTATAACAGTGTCTGGTTAAAGCTTGTAGGAGGAGTTTTCACACTGCACTGGCTGTCCTATAAGGATCCAGGACCCCTGACCCTCTGTCTGGACTGTGCTGATTGGCCCTGTGCTGATCACATGCACTCTCCCAAGAAAAAAGACTATCTAGCAATACACCCCAAACTGAGCATGTTCAACCTGACTTCAGTAACTCTGTCTTATCCGGTCCTGTTTTGGAGTCAGTGGAAGAAGAAGAGGATCTGTGCATACAGGATCAAACAGCATTTTTACACAATGCAGAGAATTAACCCTTTAGGTTACACAGTGGGTATAAAAAGCATGTTTTACCGCATATGCAGACTGATTTTACTGTTGTGGGTTTAATAACACTTCAAAGGTCAGCCCTTGGGTTGCATAGAAATAAGACAGAGTAAAAACAATTTAACAATAATGTTTTTCATTTGTATTTCATACTCTGGTTATCAGTTATAAGATCAACTCTATTAAAACCTACTGGTTTTAGGTTACAAGCTCCATGTATTAATGTTTACCAAAAAGACAGAGGATGAACACTTCCGGTTCCGGCGCCTTCATGTGAGGAAGCAAGAGACAGCTCCTCCGGGCAGCCTGCAGACAAATCTGCCTAAAAAATCAAGCTTGCGCTCACCCTCCACAAATCCACCGTCACCCCTCGCTGAGGATTCCCCCTGGGCATAGACCGATTCGTCCTCCACGGCCCCCAGCAGCCAGACCAGGGACCACGCCAGGATCCAGCCTCGGCAAAACCGCGGGAGTCCGGCATGGCGACGGCAACGCAGCCTGCCACGAACGCGGGTTCGGCAAGTACTCCGTTCGTCTCTTCCATGAACCTTCCCACGTCACAGAACGATCCCCTCTCTACGACCGTTCCCACCTCGTCTGGTACCTTCGTTCCTTCGGCCACGATCGTTCCTACGTTAACGATCGCTGAGGAACAATATGCAGGACTGGCACAGGCTGTAGCAGCCCTTATACTTCCGAACATCACTGTAGCTGTGGATAACGCAGTAGCTAACGGTATAGCCCAGCTACGGAAGGAGCTCGGAGACCACTCAAAGCGCCTGAATGACCTGGAATCACGCATCTCGGATATGGATGATGAACTGCACAGCGCAAGATCTTTCGAGCAACAAACAACAAATACACAACAATATATTTTGGAAAAGTTGGACGATTTAGAAAACCGTTCAAGGCGCAACAATCTAAGGATCGTGGGCCTTCCGGAGTCCTTTAACGCCGACTCACTGCAAGACCTCTGCTCCAAACGCATACCTACTGTGCTAGGGATCACCCACCTCTGTGTGGTGGAAAGGGCCCACCACCTTGGATCTCCTTCCAACGACAGACGCACACCTAGACCCATCATCGTCCGTTATCTAAACTATATGGACAAATCCATGATCCTGAGCTCATTCCGCAACTCGAAATCGCTCCAGATAGACGGGCATAAGCTTCTATTGTTTGCAGACTACTCTCAAGAGGTCTCACGTCGTAGAAAAGCCTTCCAACCGATTTGCCAGACGCTTTATCAGAAAGGAATCAAGTTCTCGCTGGCATACCCTGCAACTCTTCGCTTCGCGGACCAACAAGGAGAGCAAAAATCCTTCTCCCACCCTGAGGAGGCGCTACACTATATACAGGATTATCTCCACATCCCTATGGATACCACGGAGGCCACCTCCTCTTCACGCCTACCAACACCCAGAGACCAACGCAGTCCCAGTAAGGACCCTCCAAAGCGCCAACGCCGCTCCAGGGCGGTGACTATGGAGTAATCCATGGGATTGACTTACTCAGTTCAGGACGTAGCCCTTCAATTTTCTCTTCTTCCAACTTCCCGGAAACACACCCGCCGACAAGATTTAACGCTCCCGGTTAATGACTCTCTTGCACCACTATCTTGAAGAAATCTGGATCTTTCGCCACCCTGCCGCGGGGACTACCCGACAACAACCTAACGTGATGTGACTACAGACTGGACTCCCACCCAACGGAGAACTGAGCAAGACTCCTCCTGCCTCTAACGCCTCGGATCATCTCTCAAAGAGGGCACCATAATCCCTTCTTAGCGAGCAAGCCCTAGGCCTCCCGGTAAGGCTGTCCAAAGCTTATCGCACCCACATGGGGAAAAAAGAGAAGTGCTACCTTCCAGAACTCCCTCTAACCCTTTTCTCCCACCTAGCCCCTGTTGGGCCATCCCCCTCTTATCTCCCCCTAAGTCCGAGACGCCAGACAGACCAGCGCTCACTCAGGAAAGACAGCCCTTCACCTCCGCAAACCCCTCATCAACACCTACCACTAAGCTTTAACTTCTTTCGACATCTCTCCTCCTTCCATGCACCCATAATATGAAAGTGGTGTCATGGAACGTGAAGGGTTTACGCTCACCTCAGAAGCGAATGTCAGTCCTTAGACATTTAAAACGCTTGAGAGCTGACATAGCAATACTACAAGAAACTCACTTAACACCCACAGATTTTCACCGCATGAAAAAATTATGGGTGGGCCAAGTTATAGGCTCCTCAGCAGCCAAAGGTAGAGCCGGTGTACTTCTACTCATACACAAAACACTTCCCTGTGAGATAATATCCACATCCAAAGACGACAAAGGCCGAATCCTCAACCTAGCCAACCTAAAAACAGGCAACCATGAGTGGGCAATATGTAATGTCTATGCCCCCAACAACCCCACAATTTCGTTCTTCCAACAACTCACGTCAACACTGGCACCCCACATTCATCTCCCCCTCTTGATAGGAGGCGATTTTAACCAAGCTCTGGACCCGTCAGAAGATAGATCTAACCCCCCCACACGCCAAACACCCACCGATACCCCCTTAGCCAGCTTTGTTGAAAATTTGAATCTCATAGACCTTTGGAGAAGGGCCAATCCCACAGGCAGAGACTTTACCTTCTTCTCCCCCCCTCACAACACTATCCAGGATCGATTACATCCTTACTAATTCCGAGCTAGCTGACCACGCGACTGACCCTATGATCCAAGCTATTGCGATATCGGATCATGCCCCCATCTCAATAGAGATCTCTGATTTAGGCCCCCAGACCCCCCTAAGGATATGGCGCTTCCCTTCCTATTTAGCACAAAATAAGTCTCTCTGCAGTTCCCTTAAACGAACTTGGGAAGACTTTTTACACAACAACAGAGAACATTCCTCGAACCCAAGCCTCCTATGGGAAGCAGGGAAAACGATCCTCAGAGGCCACATTATTTCCTTTTCTGCTGCCCACAAAAAACGAGTCAAAAAGGAGTATACAGCAGCTAGCACTGCATTGAGAAAAGCCCAAACTCTCCTGAACCTAGCAAATACCCCTGATCACAGGACACAATGGTCGGCAGCCAAATCTCAATTCGACCTGTGGGCAGAGGAACAGGAAAAACTACACAAATCCATTTCAGACCTGGGATACCACAAATTTGGTAATAAGCCCGGGAAACTGCTTGCTCGCCTCTGCAAGAGTACCTACACCCCCTCTCACATATCCGCACTCAGAAACGCCAATGGGGAACTGACCTCGTCACCAGAGGGCATCAACTCCATCCTAGAGAAATACTACTCAAACCTCTATAAACAAGACCCCATAGACGAACAGGAAGCACAAAAATTCCTGAACCTAATTTCCCTTCCTACAGTGTCTGACACACAACTAAACACAGTTAATGCCCAAATTACATTGAAGGAAGTGCATTCAGCGATTAAATCCCTCTCCCCAGGAAAAGCTCCCGGTCCAGACAGATTTACCCCAGAGTTCTATAAACTCAATGCGGATGCGCTAGCCCCTACCTTAACCAACGTATTTCAATACATTCTGGGTGGCACCCCATACCTCCCATCAGGTTACCAAGCCCACATAAAGTTAATTCCCAAGAAAGATAAAGACTCTACAGAGCCAAGTTCATACCGCCCGATCTCCTTACTTAATATAGACTCCAAACTGCTCTCGAAGATTATGGCCAACAGATTGGCAACCATCATGCCAGATATCATTCATCCTGTCCATGCGGGCTTCACCCAGGGCCGCTCGGCAGTATCCAATATTAGGAGGGTGCTTGCGGTGCTGGACCTAGCGGGGACTGGCCCGATATCACGTACCTGATCTGAGGCTGAAGTGCTGAGAGAGGCTTCCCTTGCGGCTGAACGCAGAGTACCCCCTGGGTGGGAACACGGAGTACTGAGTGCAAAGAAGCACGGGTCACCGGAAGCGTAGATGAGGCGTGCAGGTAGGTTAGAGCTGGAGCCAAAGGGTGTGTCTGGAGCAGGTCTGGATGCAGGCTGCCAATCAGGAGTGGAGAGCAGAGAGGTAAGTCCGTAAGCCAGGCCAAAGGTCATTCACCGGGAATCAGGCAGGTAGAGAAGTCCAATAAACAAGCCGAGGGTCAAGCACAGGAGAAACACAGGAGACAGTCCGGGAAGCAAGCCAAGGGTCAACACTGGAGAGATCAGAGAAAGTCCAAGAGCCAAGCCGAGTCACAACAGGAGGAGATCAGGAACACAGGAACACACAGGTCAGGAACTCAAGAGAGCTGAAGACGATCCAGCAATTAAGGAGCATACTGAGCAGTCTTTTATAGTGCTCAAGGGAATCCTATTGGACGTTGCGTACCCGCCTATTGCGTCCGTACGCTCGTCGTTGTGTTCTGATGCGTGCGCGCATGCGCACTTGCGATCTTCTCCCGATCGTCTGTAATGGAGCGATCGTTCGTGCCGGAACGTGCTGACGTGTATGGGCTGATATGCGTTGCCCATGACAGTGCCCCCCCCAAGGGGCAACCTCTGGGTGCCCATCCTAGCCGACTCCTCAGGATGGTCTCTGTGAAAGGCCTGAATTAGCCGTGGGGCGTGTATGTTCCCGGATGGTTCCCAATAATTATCTTCCGGGGGGTATCCTTTCCATTTGATAAGGTATTGTATTTGTCTACCTCTTCTCCTACAGTCCAAAATCTTCTCGACCTCAAATTCCGGTTCTCCTTCAATCAGTACCGGTGGTGGAGGTTGTTCCTCCCTTCCCGAGAAAGGACTAGGAATCACCGGTTTTAACAGGGAGGCGTGAAAGACTGGATGGAACTTGTAGGAACTGGGTAGGGCAAGCTCAAAGGCCACTGGGTTAATTGCCCTTTTCACCTCAAAAGGTCAGATGAATTTGGGCCCAAGCTTCCGTGAGGGGCAGGCCAGCCGAAGGTTCAAAGTAGATAACCAAACTTTATCTCCTGTCTTGAATGCCGGGTTGTCACTTCTGCCCCTGTCATGGTTTTTCTTATACAGATCTTGAGCCTGCTGGATGTTCTCCTGGAGCTGACGGTAGTTACTTTGGATAGAGCCAATACGGTCTTGGACTGCGGGTACCGAGGCTTCTGGGATTGTGTTGGGTAGAAAAGATGGATGGAATCCATAATTGGCCCAAAATGGAGACTGGTTCGTGGCAGAATGTAATGAATTATTATATGCAACTTCTGCACAAGGAAGTAACGAGACCCAATCATCCTGGGAGGATGTACAGAAACATCGGAGATATTGCTCCAGAGTCTGATTGGTTCTCTCCGTCTGCCCGTTGCTCTGGGGACGGGATGGGTCAAGGATGTTCAAGGTAGGTCAGAAAGTGCGGAGGGACAATTTTGGCCACTAAGGATCAGGAAAGAGCCCTTCCCTCCTTGTTGG
>BLSH010410205.1:197646-211886 GCA_018402905.1 Glandirana rugosa | reverse complement strand
CACTTCCACGGTCACGGCCTAGTCAACCTCTAGACTCCTACTCCACATCCACCCCCCTTCCCATTTTTTAAATTTGATTTTAATTTATTTTCCCTCTCCCCATTTTTTGTAGGGCACTTGCCCTAGTTTGAAGATGATTTTAGAACAGTTATATGGCTTCTACCGTTAATTAATACTTTTCAGACACAGTTTGAAGATGATCCACATTCACCTCCATTTTTGCATTTTTTAAGTTTTTATTTTTTTAAAAATATTTAAAGTTATTTCCCTGTCCCCATTTTTTTGTAGGGCACTTGCCCTACCCTTACCCCCATTTTACTTCCTTTTGCAGCCCTCTGGGGCTTTCCAGGACTTTGCTACAGCCATTTTTGTGCCTAAAAGTTCGGGTCCCCATTGATTTCAATGGGGTTCGTTGTCCGTGCGATCGTTCGGGTTCCGTCCGGACCCGGACCCGGACTTTGTCCCGAAGTTCGGACGGACCAGCAGACTGGTCCGTCCAGACAACACTGGAGAGATCAGAGAAAGTCCAAGAGCCAAGCCGAGTCACAACAGGAGGAGATCAGGAACACAGGAACACACAGGTCAGGAACTCAGGAGAGCTGAAGACGATCCAGCAATTAAGGAGCATACTGAGCAGTCTTTTATAGTGCTCAAGGGAATCCTATTGGATGTTGCGTACCCGCCTATTGCGGCCATACGTTCGTCGCAGTGTTCTGATGCGTGCGCGCATGCGCACTTGCGATCTTCTCCCGATCGTCCGTAATGGAGCGATCGTTCGTGCCGGAAAGTGCTGACGTGTATGGGCTGATATGCGTCGCCCATGACACCCGACCTCGGAAAACGCCATAATAACACTCGATGCTGAAAAAGCTTTCGACAATGTAAGTTTCCGATGGTTGCGGCTGGTCCTCGAGAGGTTTGGCTTCGTGGGGCCCTTCTTGCACCTTATAGCCACCATGTACGCAAACCCCTCAGCCCAAATCATCTCACCTGGATCTATCTCGAAGACCATCGCGCTTTACAAAGGCACAAGGCAGGGCTGCCCTCTATTGCCCCTCATATTTAATCTCGCCCTTGAACCCCTATCTAGTCATCTCCGAAATCACCCCAAACTCCATGGGATAAACATAGGCAACGCCGAAACCAGACTGGCGATGTTTGCGGACGACATTCTGATATTCACCTCCAATCCCCAGCTAGACATCCCATGCATCCAACAAATCTTCACTACCTTCAGGAGATACTCAGGGCTCAAAATTAATTTCACTAAAAGCGAAGTGCTCCCACTATACCAAGCCCACTCTCCCTCTTGGTCGACTAACTCCTCGTTCCAAATAGCCAAGTCATACATTACATATTTGGGAATAAAAATAGGCAGAACCCTGCATTCCCTCTACCATCTCAACTTCCCTCCAATTATATCCAAGATCATCACCCAATTAGACACCTGGTCCAAACTACCCCTCTCCTTCTTTGGTCGATGCCACCTTTATAAGATGGTGTCCTTCCCTAAACTACTCTATCCACTACAAACCATCCCCCTGCTATTGAAGCACCTAGACATACAGAAACTACACAGGGCCCTATCTAAGTTCATCTGGCAAGGCCGTAAACCAAGAATCGCACTTCAAAAATTATATCCTCCCCAAACATGAGGGAGGGACAAACCTACCAGACACACGACTCTACAACCTGTCTTGCCTCCTGAGATCTGGTCTGGACTGGATATCCCACAAGTCCCAGTATGCAAACTTCGACCTAGAGTCACAAATGGTCGCTCCCTATGCCTTGGCAGCCCTGCTCCACTGTGAACCGAAATCCATCCCGGTAGCATTAAGACACAACCTAATCATCAGAGATACTGTACTGGCCTGGAGGGAAATGAGGAAGAAGTTGGGAGTCCCATTGCAAGTTTCCAGACACCTCCCGATACTGGGCCACCCCCTCTTTGCCCAAGCCTCCCACCGCCCGGTTCTCACCTGTTGGGCTGCCAAAGGCCTAACCCACTTCTTCCAACTATATGATGCTTCAACGGGGTCTCCTCTAGCATTACAAACAATTGTTGACAACTACAACATTCCCCCTCAACACCACCTCTACATCAACCAAGCCCTCAGTTTCATCAACAGCATATCTCCCAACAAGAACAAACGCTTCGAACCCTCTCTCATAGATTCCTTCGTCGATCTAAAAGCCCTCAAAATCTCATACCTCTATAAACCACTGGCATCCTCTGCAGCTAAACCCTTAAAAGGCAACCTGCTCTCTTCTTGGAATAAAGACCTCTCATCCCAAGAAGCATCCCAACATATCATCAAGGGCTATAATATAACCAGATCATTTATTTCTAACGAGCTCTGGCGGGAGCAACAATTCAAGATTATGCACCGCACTCATGTCCCTTATAAGAGACAAACCACGGACCCCCTCCAACAGACTTGCCGTTGGTGTAACGAACTCAAGCCCTCACTGCTACACAAACTGTGGTCGTGCCCCATAGTCACACAATTCTGGGATGCAGTGGAAAACCTAGCTGCGACAATCACCGGCTTACACCCCCATAAAAACCTCTATCTACTCTTATTCTGCTCATATTACTCCCCGATGACACCTCTCCCACCCCACCAGCAGAGAACTTTGCAAAATCACTTACCGTGGCTTACGACGTGCTATATGGTGGCTAGAAGAACCATACTCAGACAATGGATTCAACCCTCTCCCCCCTCTATAAGCTCAGTTCATCAAGAACTAATGACCCTAATGGGTAAAGAGCGCTTGGACCTATCACTTCAACAAAAGGACCCCTCTTCTACGCATCGAAACAAAATCCTTCAATACCACGACAAGTGGGGCCGGTATATAGAATCCTTCCCTTCGAGAAAACCTCGCTCACCGATGCCATTAACTCATTCTCACCTCCTATTATCCTCTTAACGATCTAACTGTGCAGTGACTATACCTTCAATCTGCAATGAATAGTCTTTGGACTCAAGTTATCCCTTTGAACCTGGAGTGCCTATCTCAAATCTGAGACAATTGCAACTGATGGTCAACTGTTCTTGGACTCCCCCTCTCCACCCTCACCCCCCCCAACCCCCCCTTCCCCATCGACTTATACCCTACCCCCCCCCTCCTTCCCCACTTAGTGGATGGTAACTGACGCAACTTACCACACTTGTACCCTGGCAGTTAACCCTGTTACCCCATTGAGTTATTTCAGCTGTTACTTATTGTACCTGTTGTCTTTACATGCTATGTAATGAGAAAAACATTCAATAAATATTATTTAAAAAAAAAAACAGTTGTACAGTAGTAGTAAACAACAAAATAGTACCATTTTCATACAGTATAATGTGATATGGGATAGTAAAATGACATAAGAAATTATAGAGAAGAGGAAATATAGCAGAACTTAGAATAGAAAACAAAAACAGGGGAAGAAGAATAGTATAGAGACAGAGGATAAAAATCCTCAACCACACCTTTAAATGCAAACTGGTTCTATATACATGTATAAGTCCTAGCTCTCTAAGGCACTAATTGTGACGTCATTTAGGAGGAGAGCCTGTCACCCCTAACGGGTACATACTGTGACCAGACTCTGTTATCTTGGCCTTAGGGACCTAGTTGTGACCTATCTGGGGTCATGTAACATTATAGAAATCATTGCAAAGAGTTTGCGTCAATGCAAGAGTCCTTTTGATAGAGTCCTGGTCGTTTATATTTTATATGATCCACTAGGTAAGTTTCATATTTTGAAGCTGATTACTTTTTTTTTTTTGTTCAATACATTTTTATTAGGTTTTTCAATGATACACATATAAGTAACTTGTATAGATGTTGCATAACAAGAGATTCATGGTATACAGTCAGCATACATGGGTTAGCATAGTGTTACATTGTTCTGTTGACATAGTATTACATTGTTCTGTTGAGACTGCCCATTAGCGGGTCGTAGCTTTAGGATTAGCGTTGGCTAGTTCTCCGGGTGCTCTCTCGCACCCCTCATGGGTACTAGCTGTGCTCGAGGGCAATGGGAGGTTGCACGTCTTGTATTTGTTAATTAATAAGAATAAGGTAGTAATAAATTGTAAATAGGGGGTGAGGGGGGCGGAAGGTGGGGGAAGGTATATGGCATGCAATGTGGGAGTTGTGTGTGTGGTTATTCAAGAATTAGAATCTGGGGTGTAGTTTTGGCTGTTAAGTCTTGGGTGTGGTGGTAGTGCTCACCCAAGTGAGCCATCTGTCATCAAAGGCTTTGCACCTTAATGAGTTAACTGCTAGGCTCCTTTCGTATGAGTGGTTTAGCCGTACTGTATTTATGGTTTCCGATATGTTGGGGGAGTCTGGGGATTTCCATTTTTTAAGGATCGTGTTTCGGGCTGCTAAGAGGATATGCGTTGTTGTTTGTCTCATTTGTATGGGAATTTTTTCTATGCCTAGGTTTAGCAGGGCCAGTGCAGGATTGGGGGTAGTTAGGATGCCTGTAGTAGAGGATATTAATTTGAAGGTTTGTCCCCAAAAGCTTGTGAGGCAAGGGCACTCCCACAATATGTGTATTAGGTTGCCTACTTTGCCACATCCTCTCCAGCATTGGGGAGAGCTGTTGGGGAGGAATTTCGTTAGTTTGTATGGAGTGTAGTGCTATCTATGCAGGAGTTTGAGCATCATTTCCCAATGATTGGTGCATTTGGAGTATCTGTTTGTGGATTGTATGGCTGATTTCCACTGTTGTGTAGAGTTTGAGCTAGAGAGGTCTCTTTCCCATTTTTGAAGTGCCGGGAGTTTTTGGAAGGTCTTTTTCTCGTTCAGAATATTGTAGAATAGGGATATACCTTTTTGGCTGGTGGTGTTGGAGTGTAGGAATCTCCAAGCTTCTGGGGGGACCCTGATTGTTCGTAAGGGATGTGAGGCTAGGAACGTGAGGATACGTGTACACAGAAATATGGTGTTGTCTGGTAGGTTGTATTCCTTTTTGAGGGTTTCCCATTTTTTAATTGAGGAGTTTTCGAACAGATCTTGTATATAGGTTATGCCGTGTGATTGGATAGGCTTTGTATACATAAAGGGCATCAGGGAGTTCAGTTCCTGGATTGGTATATTGGGGGCTGTTGTTGAATTGGTTAGGCTGGATTGTTTTTGTATGTTGCGCCATGCGCTTAATGTGGCGGCTATCGTAGGTGGGAGAGCAGTACTGTTCCAAGCCTTCCTACAGTCTAGGACTAGGAGGTGGGTGAGGTTTTTTTGTGGGAGAGATTTCTGACTCAATTTCTGCCCAAAGCGGGGGGTCTTCCCTCTTGGTCCAGTGTTTTAGTTGGTCTAGGATGGCCGCTTGCTGGTAGTGTATGACGTTAATCATACCCATTCCTCCTACAGATTTATGTTTTGTAAGACTAGCTCGTGCACATCTAGGTTTTTTATTGTTCCAGACATATTCATTGAGGATTTTTGTCATGGGTTTTAGAAATTTGAGTGGGGTATGTATGGGGAGTACTCTAAAGAAATATAGTATTTTTGGAAGAATTAGCATTTTAAATGCTGCAAGTCTTCCTACCCAGGATATAGTTGTATGGGTTAGGTTTTGAGTTTGGAGTCTGATTTTGTGTATTAATGGGGTATAGTTGGCATGTGCTAAGGTTTTCATTGAAGATGTTAGGGTAATTCCTAGATATGTTATACCTTGGGAGCTCCACTTGTAGGGGAGTTGGCGTTTGAGAAGTGATTGTGTATCCGGTGGCACTCCCAGGTCTACTATCAGGGACTAGGAGAAATTGACTTTGTAGTATGAGATTGCGCTAAATGACTCTAAGACTTGGTGGGCTTTGGGTAGGGAGATTGTTGGGTTGGTTAGGAGGAGAATTATGTCGTCTGCAAACAGATTTATGCTGTGTGTTTTGGTGCCAATTTGAAAGCCTAGAATGTGGGGATCTGTACGAATGGTTTCTGCTAGTGACTCGATCATGAGGTTGAAGATATGTGGGGAAAGTGGGCAGCCCTGGTGTGTGCCGTTTGTTATTGTAAATATTCTTGAGAGAAAACCAGAGTTGTATACCTGTGCAGATGGATTGGAGTATAAGGCTGTAATTGCTTCTTTAATAAAACCTTGAAATCCAAATGTCGCCAGTACTTGCGACATATAGGTCCACTGGACCCTGTCAAACGCCTTCTCTGCGTCTATGGAAAGAAGCAGAGAAGGTGTCTGCGTTTTTTTTTGCAAAATGGATAACATTAAGGACTCGTCTGGTGGCATCAGAGGGTTGCCTCCCTCTCACAAACCCCATCTGGTCTTTTCCCACAAGAGCCGGAATAATATTTGAGATTCTTTGCGCTAGTAGTTTGGCATAGATCTTGACGTCTGAATTGAGAAGCGATATTGGCCTGAAGTTGGCCGGAGTGTTGGGATCTTTCCCTGGTTTGGGTAAGGTTACTTCATATGCCCTTAGCATTTCTGGAGGAAGAGATGAGCTAAGTATTGCTGAAGTGTATGTTGAGGTAAGGTGTGGGGTCAGTATGTGGTGAAAGGTCTTGTAATATTCGTTCTGTAAGCCGTCGGGGCCTGGCGATTTGCCATTTGGTAGGGATTTTATGACTGTGGCTATCTCTTGAGGGGTAATGGGCAAATTTAGGTCAGAGAGTTGTGTTGCTGTCAGTTTGGGTAAATTAATTTTGTTTAGGAAGGCTGTTATTTGGTCTTCTGTAGGTTGGGTCGTGTGTGGGTCATTTTTAAGATTGTACAGTGACTCGTAATAGTCTGCGAATTGGTTCGCAATGTCATGGGGGTTACTTATTTTGTGGTGTTTTGTAGGATGAAGTAGGTGTTGGATTTTGGTTTTGGTTTGTATGCCCTTCAGTTTCTTGGCTAGGTATTGACCGGGTTTGTTGTCGTGTGCGTATGTTTAGAGTTTTAGCTTCCTGAGGTAAGTATCATATTGTTGTAGTAGGTGAAGTCTCAAGTCGTCCCTGGATTTTTGTAGGGATTGTAGTATGGCCGGGGAAGGTGCGTTCTTGTTTTGGATTTCAAGATTGTGTATGTGCTGTGTCAGTTTGGTTAGTTGGTGGTCGTAACGCTTTTTGAGTCTAGCTCCATTTTGGATAAGTATACCCCTGATGTATGCCTTGTGAGCCTGCCATAACATAAGGGGGTCTTTTACAGAATTCATATTGTTTGCAAAGAATTCTTCAATGTGTCGGGCTATATTTTTCTGACTATCCGGCTCTTGCAGCAGCTTGATATTGCAGCGCCATATGGGGTTTGGTAGAGGGGCACCCATTTCTGTAATAGAAACAGATACAGGAGCGTGGTCTCACCACGTGATGTCGTAGATGTCAGAGGAGGTTGTTTTCTGGAGTAACCATTTGTCCATCAGGATCATGTCTATTCTGGAGTATGTTAGGTGTCTGGGGGAAAAGTAGGTATAGTCTTTTTCGTTGGCGTGGTGACATCTCCAGACATCATACAGATCTTCATTGTGTATGAGTTTGTTCAGAGAAGGCCTGTTCTTAGTAGCTTGTGCTGATGAGTCTGTTTGTGGGTCGCTGGTTATGTTGAAGTCCCCACAAATCAGCAGGTTGCCATATTTGATAGGGGTTAGGCGCTTGAGGAGTCTGCTCAAGAATCTTAGTTGGTGTCCATTTGGCGCGTATAGGGCCACCAGGGTGTATGGGCGTGAGTTAATATTGCAAGTGATGATAACATATCGACCCTCAGTATCTAGAATGGAATCCTTTAGTTGGAAAGTCACAGAGTCACGGATCGCTAGGAGAACTCCTTTAATTTTCTTCTCCTGGGAAGATGATAAGAAGATGTGGGGGAATTGTTTATGCGAGCATCTAGGGGTGCTTGAAGCACAAAAGTGTGTCTCCTGGAAACATAGGATATCCGCTTTGTGTTTTAAAGCCTCCTTCCACATTGAGTGCCTCTTGGCTGGGTGATTTAGACCCTTGACATTAAAGGATAGGCACTTGACAGTCATGATGTTTTTTGTGTGGTGTGTGCAAAAGGTAGATAACACTCACTGCGCCAGTTGTCCAGGATCCTTTGAATGTCCATTTGCGAGAGGGCATCGTGAAGGGTTGAGCTTGAAGTTCCCATAGAGGTTAACGCCATATTCTTTGTAGATGAAGATTCCATGATGTAGATCGGTCCATCCACATTGCATGCCATGGTTGTGGAGAGGGGAAGGAAGGGAAGAAGGTAAACAGAAGACCAAAAAACATATAAAAACAGGATCCTCTGGGGGATCCGAGAGCACTACAGTATGTTTGCTTTGTCTGGGGGTAAGGGTTCATAACCTTTGTGACCGTTGAGAGATTAGTGCTGTTGACAGCATGTAAAGTGTCCTTTGTAGGTTTAGGTTTCTTGTTTGATTGCTTGCGGGACACTACTTGCCATTCTTGGTTCATGGGTGGGAGCCTGTTGGTTTGAGTGGAGTCAGGCGGTGGGTCTAGTATGATTCCCCAGTGGCGGAGTGCTGTGAGGCCCTCGTCTAGGGAAGATAGCGGTTTAGTGGAGCCATTGTGAGTGACCAGTAGGGTTGCTGGGTATTTCCATTTGTGGGCAATGTTATGATTGCGTAGAGCTTTAGAGATGGTGGCCAGATTTCTTCTACGCTGCAGGGTGTGCCTTGAAATGTCCGGAAGGAGTTGTATGGTCGCATACATTGCCGGGCGTTGGTCCGGATTTTGAAAATTTTGAAGGAGAGCTTCTTTGGATTTAAAGAAGTGCAATCTGAGCAGGACATCCCTTGGTATCTCATCTGCTAGGAATGAAGGTTTAGGGAGTCTATGGATACTGCCAATTGTTAAGTCCAATGCAGAGAGTGCTGGCGCTATGGCCACAAACATGTCTTGGGCGTAGGGCAATAATTGGGCTGATGTGACAGATTCTGGGATTCCTCGGATCTTTATATTGTTTCTTCTGGACCTGTCCTCTAAATCTGCCAATTTGTCCTTAATCCAAAGGAGCTCTTCATTTTGATTGTTGTGTGGATCTACCATCACGTTATATGAGGTGGAATAGTCAGTCATAACTCTCTCCACGTGGTCTACTCTATGGCCTAGTTCTTGTACCTCCTTTTGACATTGTTTGACTGTGTATAGTATATCATTATGGAGTGAGGACCTCAGTGATATTAGTATGTCCTTTAGGACAGTGTCTGACACTGGCTGCCCTGATGTGGGGAATCCCGCTATGGGGTCGTGCTGTGCGGGGATGGGGGGCCCCGTCGCAGCCTGTGCAGCGCTCACCTCCATGTCCTGCGACCAGGGTGAGCCCCCTGGGGATGTCATCCGTTGTCTAGCTTTGGCCGGGCTTCTTGTTGTGGGAGTGGAGGCTGCGGACGAGTTGCTGCTGTCTGGATGAGCAGGCTGCGATCTTTGATCGCTCCTCGATGAGGCTAGCTGGGAGGATGCAGAGAATGCGGCCTGTGCGGGCTCCCTCGTGGCAGCGTGTCCGCCGCCATCTTGCTGTGGTCTAGTGAGTGTGACGGGGAAGAAGCTGGTAAGCTTCCCCGGCTGGAGCGGTGGCTCTTTCCTCCTCCTCGTCATGGCTCTTCTGTCCGCGGATGTTTAGCGGTCCTGTGGTGGTGTTCTTGCGGGTCTATGGCTCCCGTATGTGCGAGAACTCTCGGCGGTCTGGAGGTCTGGCGGTCTGGCGGAGCTCCCGGACTAGACGTCCATGCCAGAGCTCAGTAGCCACACCCCCTCCTTGAAGCTGATTATTTTGTACAGCACTAGAGGTTCTTCTTGAATTTAGCCATAGATTCCAGCATCTGTGGAAGGCCTGAGCCCTTCCCTCCTTGTAAGATAGCATGTTTTTCCATTTCGTATTGTGTGTTAACCCTAGAAATGATTTCCGTAATAGTTGGAGGGGGTTTGGTTTTCCATTTTGCTGCTATTGCTATTCTCGTAGCAAATAATATGTGAGCTATTATCTTCCTTGAATGGGCTGGGAACTGTTCTATCCCCAGGCTTAGAAGTGCCAATTCTGGGGAAATGCATTGTCTTTCCTCAGTTATCTCTGAGATGAGGGAGGACACCTCCTCCCACAGATGCTGAATGGGCTTACATGCCCAAAGTATATGTAATAAGTTGCCTCTGTTTGGCATGGTGAGTTTTTTGAAGTTGTAATTTTTGTGTCACAATTTTTGGAAAATTATGAAATTAAATAAAATGAGCTTTTTTTCACAAAGTTGTCATTTAAACAAGTTATGTCTCAAGCACAGCATAGGCATACTTAGAATTACACCACAAAACATATTCTGCTATGCCTCCAAAGTATGGGAATACCACACGTGTGAAACTTTTTCATAGCCTAGATGCATAGGAGGGCCCAAAATTCAAGGAGCACCTTTGAGCTATCATGGAGCATAATTTACACATAAATTATACATCTAATTTTCTGACTACATATCACATCATTTTTTGAGGTCCCGGAGCACCAGGACAATAGAAACACCCAGAAAATGACCACATTTTGGAAAGCAAACACTCCATGGCATAATGAGTTTTTTTAAAATGTCAATTTTTGCCACAAGTTTTTCAAAAATGCAGGAAATAAAATTATTTAATTTTTTCACAAAGGTGTCAATTTAATAAGATATTTATCACACACAGCATGGGCATACTTAGATTTACACTTCAAAACATATTTTGCTGGTCAAGGAATATAGCTTGGTGTAGCGTCACCTATAGCAGTCCCTGTTCCTATGAGCCAAGCAAGCCTAGCCTATTGGTATGTGGCTGTCCCAAGGAATGCCATGTTTACTGGCCAGGAAGTGCAGGAGGCTAAAGAAAGGAAGAGAAAAAGAATACCTGTGGTTCCCGGAGTGCAGTTGTCTGCAGAGGGTGGCTGGGGCAGACACTCGCAGGAATGTAGTCAGTGGGATGTGCAGATGTGTCAGTTTAGGCACAAGTAGCGATATGGCCAGCAAACAGGCAAAAGGATGGGTCCAGGCAAAAAGACAGAAGCATGGTCAATAAACAGGCGAGGTTAGTACATGCCATGGCTGTAATGCTTTGCTTTGCAGTTATGGCAGGAATTACATAAATCCTGTACTCAATTCAAGTGAATGGAATTGCTTGAACAGAGTCCAGGGGGTTAAAGCAGGTGTTGAGGAGACAATACCATGCCTCCTCACTGGCTGTCAAATGCTCTCTGAAGAGTGATCTGAATGTGGATTGCTTTACGGAGAACATTGCTCATTAGAATAATTCCTTATGGTGACACTGTGACTGCTGTGATGGTGATAAGGGACACTGTGACTGCTGTGGCGGTAATCAGGGACACTGTAACTGGTGTGGTAATGATCAGGGACACTTTAACTAGTGTGGTAGTAGTGACACTGTAAAGTCCCAATGATCATGTTGGTGCGGTCACAGCTGACTGTGTCCAGACTTGGACATCTGTCCCTATCTGCAACTAACTGGTCTGTGTGAGACTACATATGAACAGCTCTGCTAATAGCTTAACCCGATCATTCCAACAGCAAGAATCCACTGATTCTTTCCACAGAAGTCCAGCGACTGCACCAACCCTGCTGTATGAAAGGGACCTAACTGGTGTGGTGATGATCAGGGTCACTGCAATTGTTGCAGCAGTGATTAGGGACATTAAGTGGGTGGATGTAATTTGTAGGACACTGACTGGTGACAGTATGTAAAAAAAAAAAAACATTCCTTGTAATAGAAAAAAAAAACATGACAGGTCCTCTTAAATATGAGATCTGGGGTCAAAAAGACCTCAGATCTCATATTTACACTAAAATGCAACGGACGTGACTTCTGACGTCATTTCCGCCCTGCCGTGTTATGGAGCCAAGTGAGCAGCTTCAGCTGCTCAGTCAGCTCATGGACACTGGGGGGGGGGAACGGCGTGTCCGGTAAGCGGCGGAGATGACGGGAAAGCAGCGGGGGGGGGGCACCTCTCCCGTCGCTGATAAAAGTGATCTTGCGGTGAATCCTCCACTAAGACCACTTTTATCATGTTCAGAATCGCCAGGAGAAAAAGCAGCTGCAGGCACCATTCAGATATCACCACTCAAACCTAAGGACATCATATGACGTCCGGCGGTATGGAAGTGGTTAAATACATTTTTTTACAATCTTTATTTTTTTTACATGCGGTCACCAGAGTAGTGCAGTGTCACCATAGTGACAATGCACTTCTCTGGAATGGTTATCAGGATTGTTTTTACATTGTGATTGCTTGTTACTACAGTGATGATCAATGTAGCAGCAATCAATGAATGGCTTTCATTCGTGACTCTTGTTTCAGTCTTGTTTACTATTGTGATGCTGTGATTGGCCACAGCTATCACATGGTTCACGGCCACTGTGATTGGCCCAATACACCATTTGATCACTGGGACCAATCACAGAAATCAAAATTGTAAAAAATGAATCATGAATGGTTGCCTTTCATGACAATTTTTTACTTGGTAAAAACAATACCTTTGTTCTTAGTGCACATTCATTTTTTTGCCACATCTATAGGTTTTAAAACATACTGTATTTTATTTAACAATTATTCAGTTACTAAAGTGAAGTTGTAAATGGAGCACATTAATCTAAGGCAAATTGAATTATATGTTAGTTCATAATAACACAATTTTATTATGCTTGCATCTTTCTATGTCTAAATAAGTTACTTACAGCCATTCATCATTTCTTGGCTACAGAATTTTGGTTTGCTCCTTAAATCTGAATATTATATGAAATGATAAAATAAAGATTTTCATATACATATTTATTTCTTCTGATACAAAAAAATGAAGCCCATACACTTGTTTATTACTAAAGTGGATATCCACAAATTGATACTCAACTGCTAAAGGACCAAATAAGTCCTATGTATGCCCATTAAAAAATAGCCTAGGTCTGGTTTGGCCTAATTGAAAAGAAGCAGAAATTAGAAGAAATGATTAAAGTTCAAGATGTGAAAGTTACAATTAAACTGGCTTCTTTTTCTCATCAGATTGGAATTTAGTCAATGGGTCATTTGCATTGCAAAATATATGTAAATGGCAGCTTGCTGAAAGAGCTCCAGGTCTCTACCAACTCCCCAGCCGACTTGCGACCTCCTACCACTCCAAAAATGGGTAGATTGTCCAAGCATACTTCACACAACCGAACCCCATGATCATCAGCTGCCTCCTCTGCCGAAAACATCCCAATCTGTATCTTCAAATCTCAAGTGGCAGCGAGGAGATACACAGAGGAGGACAAGATAGTCCTGAGTCACCATGAGAAGGACTTTGACGATGAATCCCTGCCTGCATCAAAGGACTCGGTAAGAGTACCTACACACCCTGACCACCCTTTCACATTTGCTGTTATGACCACAATAAATGCAGACATAAAGAACTCTTTTTCAGCAGCTATCATAGATTAAAACCACTTCCGTACCACCGGACGTCATATGATGACGTACGTGGGTTTTAGTGGTGAAATCTGAATGGTGTCTGCAGCTGCAGGCACCATTCAGATACCGTTTTTTCAGCAGGCGATTCCCTGTAAGATAAAAGTGGTCTTAGTGGTGGATTCACAGCGAGATCACTTTTATCAGTGGCGGGAGAGGTGCCCTCCGCTCCCGTCGCTTTCCGGTCATCACCGCCGCTTACCAGACACGCCGGCAGCGGCAGAGATGATCCGATCCCCCCCCCCCAGTGTCCGGGATCCGACTGAGCAGCTGAAGCCGCTCACTCGGCTCCATAGTACGGCCGGTCGGAAATTACGTCAGAAGTGACGTCCGCCCAACGGTCTTAACCACCTCCCATCCGCGCCATAGCCGAATGACGGCTACAGCGGGGCTCTAAAATGCCGGGAGGACGTCAATAGACGTCCTCCCATTTGGCTTGCGCTGGGCACGCTCCCGCGGGCGTGAGCGGCGCGCGCACATGCCGCCGCACACTGCGGGAGCGTGCCCGCGGGTCGGGTGGACCCGATGTCCGCCGGAGACCTGCAATCTCCTTTCAGAGAGGAGGAACGGGGAACCGCCAAAGTAAACACGGCGGTTCCCCATTCTGTGAGGGGGGGCATGCCCGATCTACTGATCCCTGTCACTGGGATCAGTTAGATCTCTCATGCCCCTGTCAACCCCGCCCCCCCACAGTTAGAACACACCCAGGGGTCTTCCGGTTCCGGCGCCACATGGAGTAGCTGTGCTCTCAGCTAGCTCCCTTTCTGCCCTCAAATTCTGCCTGGAAATACGGCCAATTCTGCCTTCTTCAGTCCTCACCTCC
>BLSH010410205.1:184466-197636 GCA_018402905.1 Glandirana rugosa | reverse complement strand
AAGCCGCTCACTCGGCTCCATAGTACGGCCGGTCGGAAATTACGTCAGAAGTGACGTCCGCCCAACGGTCTTAACCACCTCCCATCCGCGCCATAGCCGAATGACGGCTACAGCGGGGCTCTAAAATGCCGGGAGGACGTCAATAGACGTCCTCCCATTTGGCTTGCGCTGGGCACGCTCCCGCGGGCGTGAGCGGCGCGCGCACATGCCGCCGCACACTGCGGGAGCGTGCCCGCGGGTCGGGTGGACCCGATGTCCGCCGGAGACCTGCAATCTCCTTTCAGAGAGGAGGAACGGGGAACCGCCAAAGTAAACACGGCGGTTCCCCATTCTGTGAGGGGGGGCATGCCCGATCTACTGATCCCTGTCACTGGGATCAGTTAGATCTCTCATGCCCCTGTCAACCCTGCCCCCCCCCCACAGTTAGAACACACCCAGGGAACATTGTTAACCCTTTACTGCCCCCTGCAGGTTAACCCCTTCACTGCCAATGACATTTATACAGTAATCAGTGGACATTTAAATTTCTGATCGCTGTATAAATGTCATTGGTCCCAAAAAAGTGTCAAAAACGTACGACATGTCCGCCCCGATATCGCAGTACCGATAAAAATCGCAGATCGCCGCCATTAGCAGTAAAAAAAAAAAATAATAAAAACGCCATAAATCAATGTCCATAGTTTGTAGGCGCTATAACTTTTGTGCAACCCAATCAATAAACGCCGATTGCAATTTTTTTTACCAAAAATATGTAGAAGAATATATATCGGCCAAAACTGATGAATATATTTGTTTTTTTATTTTTGGATATTTATTATAGCAAAAAGTAAAAAATATTGTTTTCTTTTCAAAATTGTCGCTCTTTTTTTGTTTATAGCGGCGATCAGAAGTGACGCAGAGGGGATAAAATACCACCAAAAGAAAGCTCTATTTGTGGGAAAAACAGGACGCAAATTTTGTTTGGGTACAACGTCGCACGACCGCGCAATTGTCATTCAAAGAGCGACAGCGCTGAAAACTGAAAATTGGTCCGGGCAGGAGGGGGGGTTTAAGTGCCCAGTAAGGAAGTGGTTAAAGGGCCCGTTTTTATTTTTTTTTGTCCTGTCATTTTTTTTCAGATTTTTTTTTCTTGCATTTTAGTGTAAATATGAGGTCTGAGGTCTTTTTGACCCCAGATCTCATATTTAAGAGGACCTGTCATGCTTTTTTCTATTACAAGGAATGTTTACATTTCTTGTAATAGGAATAAAAGTGATCATTTAAAAAAAAAAAAAAAGAACAGTGTAAAAATAAAAAGTAAAAAGCAAAATAAATAATTAAAAAAAAAAAACATTAAAGTGCTCCGTCCCGCCGAGCTGGCGCGCAGAAGCGAACGCATACATAAGTCCCACCCACATATGAAAACAGTGTTCAAACCACACATGTGAGGTATCGCCGTGATCGTTAGAGCGAGAGCAATAATTCTAGCACTAGACCTCCTCTGTAACGCAAAACTGCTAAGCTGTAGAATTTTTTAAATGTCACCAATGGAGATTTTTAAGTTGCAAAGTTTGTCTCCATTCCGCGAGCAGACGCAATTTTGAAGCATGACATGTTGGGTATCATTTTACTCGGTGTAACATTATCTTTCACAATATGGAAACAAAATGGCCTAACTTTACTGTTTTCTTATTTTTTAACTAAAAAAACTGAATTTATTTAAAAAAAAGCACTCTTGGAAGACCGCTGCGCAAATACGGTGTGACATAAAGTTTTTCAATGACCGTCATTTTATTCTCTAGGGTGTCAGAAAAAAAATTTCTAAGTAATTTTATAGCAAAAAAAAACTGTTTTTAACTCGTAAGCAGAGAATTCAAGAAACAGGCTTAGTCTTGAAGTCGTTAAAAGCTGATCTATATAGAAAAAATAATGTCAGTGCTTAATGGCATACATAGCTGCTAGCAATAAGTGCAGATATACAGATACTTGTGTAAACAGTGACAAAGAAACATTTCAGTGCTGCAATTTTTCTTTAACCACTTAACAACTGCCCGCTGTGTATTCACTGTGGCAGTGCGGCTCGTTATCATGAATCACCGTTTATACATCCGTGAGCATGCCCGCATGTTGGGCAGACTCGGTGTCCAAGAGGAAGAATGGGGAACTGCTGATATAAACACGGCGGTTCCCCATCCTGAGAGGCGGTATGACAGAGATCTACTGATCCCTATACTCGGGATCAGTTAGATCTCTCATGCCCCTACCAGCCCAGCCCCCATACAGTTAGAACACACACCGTGAACACAGTTAAGCCCTTCATTGCCACTTGCAGGTTAACCCTTTCACTGCCAATGAGTCAGGAAAGGTTTCACCTGCTTGTGGTGCTGTAGCTCCCAGATCTATGGGCTGCAGTTCCAGTGTCCACCAGCGGGTGTCTCTAAACAGTCGGAAGCTGACGGTCGGGAGGGTTTTCACCTGCTGGTGGCACTGTGCTCCAAGATCTTTAGTCCAAGGGGGACTTCCTGAATATTGTGCCACTGTCCGTAGAAACAGAGCAAAAAAGGAAAATGTGGGAACCCCACTTACAATGGACGTTTTTAGTGGGCACGCCACGAGATAACACACATAGGTTTATATAAAAATACAAAATGTATTCATACATGTTAAAAAAAAATACATATATGTGCCAGAATGATAAAAATAAATAAATGGCACAGACCTCGACATGTCATGCACGTGAAACCTCATGTACAGGATCACATCACGTGACACGTTTAGATCTGGACCATAACAAGTTATTCACGTATGCTAACAATACAACCAGACTCCCACATTTTCCTTTTTTCCAAGATCTTTAGGTTGTAGTTCCAGTGTCCACCAGAGGGTGTCTCTCGGCAGTAAGGAACTGACATCATTCCCTGCAATCAGGCATCACCTGATGCTGATTGCAAAGGGTATATTTAAACCTGGTGTTTTAGTCTGCCTTGGTATTTTCCCTGACCTGTTTTCCTTGGTTCCTAAAGCCTGTTTTCCGTCTCCTGTTCCTGGACTCTGACCCTGTTCCTGCAGGCTGATCCCTTCCTACCTGCTCAATCCGTCTCCTGGTTCCCTTTCCTTGACCTGTCTTGTTCCCAGGTCCCCACTGCTTGATTTCCTGTGTATGACCCTGGCTTAGTACGATTCTATTTGGTTATTCCTTACTCTGTACATATTTGAATTAGTCTTTATTTTATTGTATGTTCACTGTTTGTTTATTCACTGGTTGTATTTCAATATTTAGGGTCCTTTCACACCAGCAGAGCCTGTTTTGACGAGCTCCGCTGCTCAGCGGGGATCCATCCGCAGATCCCCGCTGAGCGGACGGATAACAGAGACTGTCCTGTCACAGCTTCATTCTCCTCTATGGTGAATCAGATGAACACGGACCGTCTGTCCGTGTTCATCCGATCCGATCCACCAGACGGATGGAAAATAGGGTTTCCATCCGGTTTCCATCCGTCTGTATTTGGCGGATCGGAGCGGATCGGGTGTTAGCGGACATGTCACCGCTGACATCCGTCACTCCATAGAGAGCAATGGAGCGTCCGTTCAGGACCTGAACGATCCGCCCGTGTGAAAGGGGCCTTACTATATTGTAGGTGTGTTTTCTTTGTTATTTATTGATCTTATAATAAATCATATTATTTACACTTTACCTGTGTTTGGTACACTCTGTTGCAGTCGACATAGTTCTGGTCACACTGGTCCATTACATTTATACAGTAATCAGTGGCTATTTTTAGCTCTGATCGCTGTATAAATGTCATTGGTCCCAAAAAACTGTCACAGCCATTACTAGTAAAAAAAAAAATAGTAAAACCGGCATAAATGAATTCTCATGGTTTGTAAGCGTGACAACTTTTGGGCAAACCAATCAATATATGCTGATTGCGATTTTTTTTTTACCACAAATATGTAGAAGAATATATCAGCCAAAACTGATGAATAAATTAGTTTTTTTATATAATTTTTTTGGGCATGTATTATAGCAAAAAGTAAAAAATATTGTTTTTTTTTTCAAAATTGTCGCTTTTTTTTGTTTATAGTGGTGATCAGAAGTGACGCAGAGGTGATCAAATGCCACCAAAAGAAAGCTCTATTTGTGGAAAAAAAAGGATGCCAATTTTGTTTACGTACAATGTCGCACAACCCCGCAATTGTCAGTTAAAGTGACGCAGTGCCGAATCGCAAAAAGTGCCCTGGTCATACAGGGAGCAAATCCTCCGGGGCTGAAGTGGTTAAAAGCTGATCTACTTGTGCTGACTGAGCAGCTTTCACAAACATACAGAGCAGGCAAACACAGAAAGAAAGCTATCAACGGGCTAGAGAGGATTTCTGAGTCTCAGTCACAACACCTTATCAATATGAACAGACGCCTTGAAGACTTAGATAATGCATGACCAAATTTTGGCTTAAAAGAAGAAATTCTGACTAAATGTCAGAAAATGTTTTCACCTGCTGGTGGCACTGTTTCTCCCAGACCTATAAGACCTATACACTGCAGTACCGGTGTTCACCAGCGGGTGTCTCTAGGCAGTCTGGAGCTGACATCTTCCCCTGCAATCAGGCATCACCTGATGCTGATTGCAGGAAGCATATTTAAACCTGGGAAATACTATGATGCTTGCCTTGGTATTTTCTCCGTGTGCCCCTGACCTGTGATCCTGTGATCCTGTGTTCCTGTAGCCTGTTCCCCATCTCCTGTCCTGGACTCTGACCCTGATCCTGCAGCCTGATGCTTTCCTATCTGCTCAGTCCATCTCCTGTCTCCCTTCCCCATCCTGTCTGTTCCAAGATTCCCCCCTGCTTGATCTCCTGTGTATGACCCTGGCTCTGGTATTATTACGATTTGATTATCCCTTGCACTGTACATATTGTATTTAGTCCGTATTTTTTCAGTGTGTTATCAGTTGGTTTATTTACTGGTTGTTTTTCACTATTCACTATGTTGGAGGTGCCTTTTCTTGTTATTTCATTTATCTTATAATAAATCATATTATTTACATTTTACCTGTGTTTGGTGCACTCTGTTGCAGTCCACACATTGCTGGTCACACTGGTCCCTGACCAGTCAAAACAAACTCATCGCCTTTAACCACTTGACCACTGGGCAGCACTTAAACCTCATTCCTAACAAGACCAATTTTCAGCTTTCAGTGCTCTCACATTTTGAATGACAATTACTCAGTCATACTACACTGTACCCATATTAAATTTTTGTCCTTTTTTCACACAAAATAGAGCTTTCTTTTGGTGGTATTTAATCACCATTGGGGTATTTATTTCTTGTGCTATAAATGGAAAAAGACTGAAACTTTTGTACAAAAATTCATTTTCTTTGTTTCTATTATAAAATGTTGCAAATTAGTAATTTTTCTTCGTACATTTTGGCCAAAATTTATACTGCTACATATCTTTGGTAAAAATAACTCAAATACGTGTATATTATTTGGTCTTTGTGAAAGTTATAGAGTCCAAAACTATGGTGCCAATCATTGAAAATTGATCACACCTGATGTACTGATGGCCTATCTCATTTCTTGAGACCCTGACATGCCAGGAAAGTACAACTACCCCCCAAATGAAACCTTTTTGGAAAGTAGACAGTCCAAAGTATTTAGTAAGAGTCATGGCAAGTTTTTGGAAGTTGTAATTTTTTCCCACAATCCTTTGATTTTTTTTCATTTTTTTTTTTCACAAAATTGTCATATTAACAGGTTATTTCTCACACCAAGCATATTCATACCACAAATTACACCCCAAAACACATTCTTCTACACCTCCTGAGTATAACTATACCCCATGTGTGTGACTTTTACACAGCATAGCCACATACAGAGGCTCAACGTGCATGTCTCACGGACCCGGCGGTCACGGATGCTCCCATGGGGCATGCGGGAACGGAATTCTGAGAGGGCGTTATAGTACGCCCTCCCAGAATAATGAGTCCACCGTGTTTCTATATGACACGGTTGGCAAGTGGTTAATGGTGAAGCTATTCCTTTATTTCAAGACCTTTCACCCATCACAGTGAAAAATACACTGAAAGTCCTCAAGGAAAAAATAATTAATTTTTTTTTTGTTCTTTGACCACCTCCCACCCGGCCACTGCATATATACGGCCGGGTGGGAGCTTCCCCGTTCTGACAGGACGTGTACGCGGCTGGATCCTGTGATCATTATGACCACAGGATCCAGCTGAGCAGAGATCGGGATACGGGCGCAGTGACTGGCCCTTCCGATCACGTGATGGCTGTGTCCAATCACAGCCGTCACATTGTAAACAGAGACGAATGTCTCTATGACAGTTCTCCCCCCGCCGAGCTCAGTGAGAGCTCAGTGCGGGGGGAAGGGGGGGGGCTGCAGCTATGTGACAGCTCTCTGCATGATGAGGATTTCATGCAGAAAGCTGTCACAGATCGCCCCCCACACAGTGCACCAAGCACACTGATACCCCTGTCCCCATACATATAAGTGTCCCCAAAACATCTGTATGTCCCCAATCACATCTGTCACCATACACAAAACATCTGTCACAGTCCCCAAAACATCTGTATGTCCCCAAACATCTGTCACAGTCCGCAAACATCTGTCTGTCCCCAAAACATCTGTCACCATACACAAAACATCTGTATGTCCCCGTCACATCTGTCTGTCTGCCAACACCAAATAAACTCTGATTTGGGTTATTTTTACCAAAGAAATGTAGCAGTATCATTTTTGGTCAAAATTTATGAAGAGAAATTACTTATTTGCAAAATTTTATAACAGAAATGCAGAAAAATGCATTGTTTTTGAAAATTTTCAGTCTTTTTTTAATTTATAGCGCAAAAAATAAAAAACCCAGGGATGATTAAATACCACCAAAATAAAGCTCTATTTGTGTGAAAAAAATGAAAAAAATTTCATATGGGTACAACGTCGCATGACCGCGCAATTGTCATTCGAACTACAACAGCGCTGAAAGCTGAAAATTGGTCATCATACGATGGCGGCTGCCAGATCGCGCACAGTGAGCGTGCGCGCGCCGCCGTAGGCGCGCCCGCATGCTCACTGTGTCCGGGGAGGGCCAGGGAGCGGGTGCGGCCGAGTCGATCTCCGCCGGCCACCCGCGATGCCCCCCCGGAGTGAAAGAACAGAGGTCCGTGTAAGTAAACACGGACCTCCGTTCTGTGAGAGGGGGAAGGGCTGTGATCACAGCCTTCCTCTACAGGGAAGGCATGATCACTTCCCTTCTCCTGTTAGGGCAGTCCCCCCACAGTTAGAACACACCCAGGGAACACAGTTAACCCTTAGAGCGCCCCCTGCAGGTTAACCCCTTCACTACCAATGGCATTTACACAGTAATCAGTGCATTTTTATAGCACTGATCGCTGTATAAATGCCAATGGTCCCAAAAAAGTGTCAAAATGTTCCAACATGTCCGCTGAAATATCGCAGTACCGCTAAAAATCGCAGATCGCCGCCATTACTAGTAAAAAATTAAAAAAAATAAAAACCCCAAAAATGAATTCTCATCATCCATAAATGCGACCACTTTTGCGCAAACCAATCAATAAACGCAGATTGCGATTTTTTTTTATCACAAATATGAGGAAGAATATAAATCGGCCAAAACCGATGGAAAAAAATGTTTTTTTTATATATTTTTTTGGATTTGTATTTTAGCAAAAAGTAGAAAATTTGTTTTTTTTTTTGCAAAATTGTTGCTCTTCTTTTGTTTATAGCAGCGATCAGAAATGACGCAGCGGTGATCAAATACCACCAAAAGAAAGCTCTATTTGTGGGAAAAAAAGGACGCAAATTTAGTTTGGGTACAACGTCGCATGACCGCGCAATTGTCAGTTAAAGCGACGCAGCGCCGAATCGCAAAAAGGGCTCAGGTCCTAAAGTGTGAAATCCTTCAGGGGCTGAAGTGGTTAAGCTATGTTCAATGGCAAACAATTTTTCTTGTGCATGCCAGGTGAACTTTCTTCTTTCTATGTCAACCTGCAATTAGAGCTGATTGATCTTCCTGAATGGTACCAGGATTTTTGTGCACCTTCATCTACAGCATCTCTTCCTTCTATACCACACTCTTCTCTTACAAAACCTCATCTGAAAAAGGGCAAATTCCACAAAGGCGCTGGATCAAGCTTTAGTGGAGCAACACCCAGGTTTAAATCATCCTAAACCATGAGACGATCACTGATTGAAACAACACATTACAGTTCTTTGTTTCTTCTTGCAACTGAAGAAGGAAGATTAACTTTCCTTTAATGTTCTGGTTTGGTTTTCCAGATAGATAAAAACTCCTCTCATCAGTGTTGGCTGGTGCTCCCCCCTACCGCCAGGTTCACACATACCCCATCCACAGTCGCAGCTTCCCCTCCTTCTCTGCCACCATGAAATCCATGCACAGCAGATGGATGAAGCAGTGGCATGCTCCAATGACAGATGTCACCATCTTTCTTCTCCCAGCTCAGACTACAAGGCAGCTCTACCTCTGCACTGCACATGTTGCTGCCAGCTCCCCTCGCCTCCTCCTCCTCCGCTCCACTACTCCTCCTCTCCACTGCTTATCCACTCCAACCACCACCGCACACATCACACAAGTGGGTGAGCTCAGGGCGCAGTGCTCTGCACCCGCAGCCTACCCTTTTTGAAGCCAATTAGAGCCTCAGGTTCTAATCATGTGCATTAAAAAAAAAACATTGAAATCCAGGCACCCGGTGCCCCACATGTGAATTAGGGGCCGGGCGCATGGATTGGGGGCAGTGCCCCTCCGCCCCTAATGAGCGGGCCGCCACTGCCTCCCATACCATTTTTCCTCATAAGATTTCTATTCACAAATAGCTCCTCACCTTTCTATACTCAGGGAGCCTAACAAGACAACTCTGCCTAAGATGCTTTATATCAAAAGATATTGGACAACACTATACTCCTTAAGGGATTTGATATTGCCACTCCAGATGATACACACTAAATCCCTTAACATTTGGATATCAATGCAGATCATGATAACCCTTAACACAAACAGTGCTCAAAGTTTCAAAGCATGCTAATGATTCTGTTGACACTTTATATCTCCTCAAAAAGAAATCCACACGTGTTCATTACTTATGGTTTGCTCACCTTTGTTTAATTGATTTTAAAAGTAAGAAGATATAGCATCTTATTTTCAACACAATATGAGTAGACCATTATCAAACATGGCTACTGTTAAATTTGATCTGCTGACATTAGACTTACTATACGCCTCTTACTCAAACATTGATTATTTACCTTGTACCTTAAATTTTTGGCTAGAGGGCTTCTTTGTCATTTATGGTCAATACTCTGTTTAATTAATAAACAATTTGCCTGAATCATTAATGGAATGCAAATTATCTACATTTCTTTAAGCTCTCTATCCAAAGATTAGTAGAGATCTTGTGTATTGATAAATACTATGTGCTTAGATGTTGGGGAATGGTAGACCCTTCTAGATTGACTGTTGTACTTCAGTCCTTAACTAGCTCAATTTGAGCATTATTGATAATTTCACCTCAGGCTGTTACTCCCACTACTCCCACGTGTAGTAAGTTAATTGAAATGATTTATCTCTAAATAATCTACTACCTATCTACACTTTGGTAAACCTATAATACAGACATAGTTTACGGTATCATTAGGTTCATTCACTTCATTAATGTTTACCCTTTCAGCCTTTTTTTTCCTTCTCCCATCTCCCCGCCCACCTGAAATGGTTTCCTCTGGCGATGTTAGAATTTCAACACAATCCAGCCACTCTAATGTCGACACTTCCAGCAATCCTAATTCACCCTTGACCACTTTCAATATTATTAACCTTTCTTCTCATATTCTTTCCTCTGATAAGGAACAAGTCCTGTCCAAAGTTCTAAACTTTTGCCCCGAATGAGGCCTTGATAAATTTGAAACAATTAAAGACATACACCTATTCTCATGCAACTTACTTCTAAAATGTCTCTACAACAAATGCACCACTGGCCAGGACATGACGTACACACATTGCAAATTACAGGCCCGTGATGAACTGAGCTCACTACTTTAGGAAAATTACTCTTCTGACCTTACTAGCGCAAGTTGTCTCTGGCAATGGGTCTATCATGGAGAATCTTGATCGCCTCATAGATGAGCATCTCAGACCCCATGTTACATCTCCTCCAAATATTGGAAGGGTTACATATGCCTACCAATACCACTCTTGTTATCATTGATGTTGAAGCTCTCTACATCTCAATTCCCCATGATCAGGGGATTGCAGCAGTAAGAAGCATATTATTACAAACCAGTCACCACCAATACAAATACAAAGCATTTATCATTGAGTCTTTAGAATTTATACTCAAGCATAATGTCTTTACTTTTGCTGGTTCCCACTACCTCCAGGTACAGGGCATGGCCATGGGCAAGTGTTTTGCCCTGGCTTATGTCAATCTGTACCTGGGGGAGTGGGAACAGTCTATGACCTCTGATAAGAAGTATTTAACCTATGCGGACCACATACTGTTCTGGTGCCACTACACTACTACTACTATGATGTCCTGCTCCTCTGGGACGGCCCAACTGATATTCTTCCAACTTTCCTGGCCACTTTAAACAACAACAATTTTAACCTCACTTTCACTATGACTTCCAGTCCCACCAATGTTACCTTTTTGGACCTTAATATTCAAGTAGGGTCAGAAGGGAACCTGATCTGTGATATTTATCACAAACCTACTTCAGGAAATACTGTACTCCACGCAACGAGTTTTCATTCACAACCGCTCATTGCGTCCATACCTTACAGCCAATATTTAAGGGCCAAACGCAACTGCACTACTAATGAATTATACAAAATCGAGGCAACCATTTACAGCAACGGTTTCTCGAATGTTGGTACAGTCATTCTTTTTAAAAAGAGCTTATAAACGAGCATCAGCCAAAAAAAGACATGAGCTACTGTTTTCACAAAACAAACACAAGACCACTAACACTACCAGAGTAGATACCAAATAATCCTCGCAATACAAAGAATTAAATGATATTCTTAACCAATACTGGCACCTGTTAACTATGGATCCTTCAGTGGACCAATTTGTACCATTAAAACCCTCTATTACATGTAGGCAAGCCCCCTCACTATCAGACAAATTGGTCCATAGTGAGTTTAAAGTAGAGGCATGCAGGGATCCTTGTAAACTACTGGGTACCTATTGTTGCTGTGGCTGCTCGTTTTGTCAATTTATACATCCAACTCCTCCTCCCCCACTTCCAAATGGGAGTATCTAAGCACTTCATCAACTGCAAAACCACACATGTGGTATGCTTGCTTCTTTGCAGTTGTGGGTGCTTCTATATGGGGGAAATGATCCAGCAATTTGGGCAACATATTCGCCAACACATACTGAGCATGCGTAAAAAAGATCCAGAGTTGCCAGTGGGATGCCGTGTCTCACTAGTTCATGTTGGCATATTTCCCACGGTCTGATTTTTGGTGTCAGACAGGATACAGTCACCGGGGTTAAATGATGCGTTGAACTTCAAACCCTTTTTGGAAGGGTTCACATCAGGGGCATGGGAAAGGGACTTATGATACATCACCTATTACCACCGAGTGACCACTGCAGAATCATCTGGGTCTCACATCAGTTTAGGTATCAATATTCTTAATATTTTCCTTTCTCCCCTATTTTTCCCCTTTTTTCCCCTCTATACCATTAGGGGTCGGTTATGTGCTATCTGTTTGTTTTTTTCCATATATCTAAAATCATCTTTTGTATGCCTGTAAATACCATATGGTCTTTGTTTACAATGTCATACTTAGCATAAGGTATGTTGGTGCACTCTCTTATATTTTTCCCATCTTTTCCAGTATAATCTTATTGCTAAATGTATTCCATATTTTACCATCATGATTGCAGTTTTTGACTGTTTTCCTTATTGAATATTCTATGCCCAATCTATATGTAACTGTTTTATACTACGCTACCCATTTATCCCGCTTACAATGTGTCTGCTTACCATTTGATTACATATTACTGAGTTATTGTTTATAGTTATGTGTTTGAACAGTGCTTGAAGCTGTTTTTCTTCCCTATACACTATTCCTAGCATGGGACGGCTGCCAGTCCTGAAGTCGCTCCCTTAGAATGCAGTGCCAGGCACACACAGGCTCCCCAGACAATTCTCTGGGGAGCCTATGACTTTTGTGACCACTGGGGGGCTATTCGAATCTCGGCAGGCATCGCCATTGTCATGGTGATGCTCTGCCTTCACTTCCCCTCCCTCCAGCTTTGGCTGAGATGGTCACGTCCCGTGTCGGCGGCTCTCCTGTCTCTCATGTATTCCGTCACAATGCCAGTTAGTGATCGGATGTACTAAGCAAGAGAGAGAGAGATGGGGTGATCTTTTCTATGCCACTATGGAGAGACCCATTGTCTTTCCAATATACTGGGTGGCTTGCATCTATACATCTTTCCCTGTCCTTTATTTCCCCTGTGATGTCCCTTCCTTTCTCTGTTTCTGTCATCCTCCTTACCATGTTCCTCTGTGGCTTTGTTGTCTTTTCCTCACTCTGGTCTGTTTATCCCCTCTCTTATTTCTAACTTAAGTTCAGTCCAATTGACGTCTCTTATGCTTACTGTATAAATACTCCTCACACTGACAGACTGGTCAGACGTGCTCTGGTAGCTCTGCATAGGTGATCTATACTCTACACACTAGTAAGTACAGATTAGTAGAGTTGAGCGAACTTCTAGAAGTCCGGGTTCTGCTGGTTCGGCCGAACTTCGGGACAAAGTCCGGGTTCGGGTCCGGACAGAACCCGAACTTTGTCCCGGACCGGGACAGGGGTAAAGAAACATCCAGTGAACAGGGTGGGAATGGGTGTAAAGGAAGGAAAACGTCTGGAGATCCTGGAAGGTCCTGATAAAATGTCGTGAAAAACATGGATTTTCAGGCCCAGAGGTAACTAAAGTTACCCCAAGCCCCAGGCCCTGTTTCAAGCCCAAGACAGGCCTGGGCTTGGGCCTGAAACAGGGCTTCAAGCCGGCTTGGTCGTCTTGGGCCTGAAGATCTTCAAGCGAGTTGAGATGATTAGACATGAATGATCACACATCTCATATCTAGTGGATACGTCTCGATGGTCTCGTGCAGACTGGTCAG
>BLSH010410205.1:127392-156547 GCA_018402905.1 Glandirana rugosa | reverse complement strand
TGCAAATAGTGCACATAGAGGACTAGATGAAAGTCAATAAGTGATACTGGCGTAGGGAGGAACCACAAACATCAGGACCACAATAAGAAATGAAAGATAAATGAAAAAGGAAGAAGAGAAAGCGGCACTGGGGATCAGAAGGAGGCTATGTATTCATCGATGCCAAATAATTTGATTATTTAATTGAGACTATGGCTCCAAGAAAACCGACAAGTTGCATTCGGTATTTAATCCTGTAGGGACCATAGAGCCCAAAAGATAGATATACCTTTTTTCTTTTTGTAGGAGTACACGATCAAAGTCGCCCCTACGTACGGGGAGGTCCAAAGCAAAGATGCCCTTTGCTTTGAGCCCCTGAGTTTTGCCACCATGAAATTGTTTGAAGTGTACAGCTAATGGTTTCTCCTCCTCCTTTTTCTTAGACCTGATACTGGTCAAATGCTCAGTGATCCTGATTCTTAAGGGGCGTTTAGTCTTGCCAATATATATTTTTTTGCAGGGGCAAGTGATTTGGTATATCACTCTGGTGGTAGAGCAATTGATAAATTTATGTATTTTATAGTGTCTGGAGCCATCGGCACTATGGAATGTGTCAGTCCGGTCCACAAATCTACACACCCCACAGTGACCGCATGGGTACATACCGGGTTTTACACTGAGTTCGGTTAACCAATTTGAGTTGGGGGTCCGCCTATATTCCGAGTGAACTAATGAATCGGAGATGTTGGGGGCCCTTTTAGCGACCAATGTTGGCCTTGGACCGACGATTTTTTTCAATATCGGGTTCCTGGTTAGAATGTACCAGTGTTTATTCAAAATGGATTATAGGGGACCTGAGGACAGGCTCAGCCCCGGGACCAGACGGTTTCTCTATAGCTTATTACAAAGCTTTTGCCGGAACACTAGCCCCATACCTCACAAAATTCTTTAATTCCAAAACAAATGGGAACCCTTTGGAGTCACACCTAAATACAGCCTTTATCTCATCCCCAAACCAGGGAAAAATCCAGAAGAAGTCAGTAATTATAGGCCAATTTCTCTTATAAATAACGACTTAAAAATTATGACAAAAATCCTTGCAAATAGATTGGCTTCCATTATAGACCAATACATACACAAAGACCAAGTGGGCTTCATCCCAGGGAGACAGGGGCCTGATCAAATTAGAAGGGCTATAGACCTAATTTCCCTACTTCGCTCCAACTGGGATGGAGGACCCAAACAAAAGGGGATGGTCTTGTCATTAGACCTTCAGATTGCCTTTGACTCTGTCTCTTGGCCCTTTATATTCCAGGTATTAGGGAGATGGGGCTTTGACCACAGATTCCTAGGTGTCTTACGGGCGCTTTATTCCTTTCCAAAGGCTCAAATTAGACTTAAGGGCTTTTACTCTGACTTCATTGACATTGCTAAAGGCACGAGACAGGGGTGTCCTCTCTCCCCCCTTGTCTTCGCCATAGCCATAGAATCCCTGGCTATAGCTATCCGCTCCAACCCGGACATTCTGGGAGTCCAATGTGGCCCCCAGATGCACAAATGCGGACTGTTCGCGGACG
Source organism: Glandirana rugosa (assembly GCA_018402905.1). Classification (NCBI taxonomy): domain Eukaryota; kingdom Metazoa; phylum Chordata; class Amphibia; order Anura; family Ranidae; genus Glandirana; species Glandirana rugosa. Next base: position 154,991 of record BLSH010410205.1, on the reverse strand, counting down.
ACATTCTGCTCTTCTTGACATCCCCATCAACCTCCATTCCTAATTTCTGTAAGGTGCTAGATAACTTCGCTCTCATCTCTGGCCTGACAGTTAATCTTAACAAATCCCAGGCTTTAAATATATCTCTCGCCCCAGACATGGTTTCCCACCTGAAAAATACCTTCAGGTTCCTCTGGAGCGACTCCACTATTAACTACCAAGGGGTCACTTTAACTGCCAAAGTCGAACTCCTATATGATGCTAACTTCCCCCCAGCCTATAAAAAATTGGAACAGGACATGTAGAACTGGGCCAAGGGGAATCTCTCTTGGTTAGGCAAGATTCATTCCATAAAAATGACACTAGTTCCTAGACTCTTATACCTGTTTAGGGCCCTCCCGATAGCTATCAGGAAAGACCATTTGAACACCTTCCAAAGCAAAATCATCAAATTCGTCTGGGGAGGGAAGGGATACAGACTGCCCCAAAAAACTCTCTTCTATCCAAGTAAGAGGGGAGGGTTGGGTCTCCCGAGGCTACTTTGGTATTACTAGGCGGCTAGACTAACGCAACTATCAACAATCTACTCTATATTACAGAAGCCCAACTGGATTTCGATAGAGAGGCAAGCGGTTCCATCACATACCCTTGACTTCTTACTCTGGACACCTCCCAGGGAGCGCCCGCCGATCCTCTCTCCCATACTCTCCCAATCTTTGTCCCTGTGGGATAAACTTAAAGTGCTTCCCTCCCTAATCTCTAAAGCTCTCCCCTTGGCTCACATCTTTCATAATTTGATTTTTCCCCCTGGTCTTTACATAAAATCTTTTAAATGGTGGCTAGACAAAGGGATGTTCCGAATTGGTCATTACTTCACTACCTCTGGGCCCATCACTAAGACTTTTTGCATTAAAAATCTAGAATTACCAGCAAGTGAACACTTCCGCCTCCAGCAGATTCTCCACTTCATCCATCAAATATGACACAATAAACCTAATCCCCCTGAATTTACAGATTATGAAATCTGGTGTGGCCAACCAGGGATCCAAAGGGGTGGCATCTTAACAATATACCTTTCTCTTGCCAAACCCCATGCCAAACTACCTCATATGTCTGCATGGGAGAATGAGCTAAACAGGGAGTGGAGTCTGGAGACTTAGCAACTTGCACAAGCCAAAGCGCTCAAAGGCCTGATTAACATCTCTTTGATGGAAGCTTCCATCAAAGTGACGACCAGATGGTACTTAACCCCCTCCAGACTGGCCTCAATGTTTGCTTCCACTAGTCCCTTATGTTACTGGGAGTGCCGGATCAGAGGAACTATGTCTCACATTTGGTGGGAATATCCCAGAATTAGGACCTTCTGGAAACACATATTCAATCTTATCTTTAAGGTCACCACGCTCCAGATCCCCAGGATTCCGGCTATAGCACTACTTGGCCTAGACTTTCCTACTATTCCCAAACTTACTCGCAACCTTATTGGCTTCATATTCCTCGGTGCTAAACTGACCATTGCGAAGGCATGGAAACAGCCCAAAATATCCTTTGCGGCAGCGAAAAATAAAATTTTGTGGATTATGATCCAAGAGAAATTAGCAAGCTCTCTGGCAGACAACAGAAAGAAATTTGAGGCCACCTGGGAACCCTGGACCCACTTCATGGGTATCTCACTGACACCAGGTCTTCTTCTGGATCCCCACCCCTAAAACGCCCCTGTAGACTGTCACCCTCGCCTTCTCTACCCTACTGACTCCCTCTCTACCTCCTTCTTCACTCCTCTCTCTCTCTACCTCTTCCTCTCTAGTTATGACTCTTCAAGCATAAGGGCATGTAAGTGATTGATTCCTCATGACGCTAGCAGCTCTTCGGTCTATTATCGTTAGATTTAAAGTACAACTTTGTTATATGTTCTTCAGCCAGCTCAATGATTTACTGGAGCCCCCGTGGGCACAGTTCGATCCCAGTAGGGATGTTGTGGGAGTTTTGATGTATTACTGAGACATTGTCTCTCTCCTGTCAGTCAAAGACTCAATTTTTTTCCCATTGGCATGTTCTTTTTCTTTGTCGATTGATATCTGTTTGCATAGGTCCCTCTTGCATCTCAGAATGAAAAATTAGTGAAAGATAAGATTAGACATTTAGCAACATTTAGGGCAGTGGTATCCTCCTTAGAAGATCAGCCATAAGCTGGGTCTCATTTGAAGCGGAGGAACCCTTCTTCTCGCCTATTCTGGGGGGGTTGCCGGTGGCTCCTGACCCGCAGTTTGTTCCCATTAGGGACAGGTCGGAGTCCTCAGGTGCCTCACCTCGGAACCAGCATATCGGTTTACACGAGAAATTAGCATATTAGCCCTGAATGTCTCAGAAATTGATAGGTTCATTTTCTTTTTTGATGAGTCTGTAACATAATTAAGCTCGATCTACTTGCGCCAGCGGACTGGGCCATGTGCCCATACATGTCACGTGTTGTTTATGCCATTTGAGTATGTTATAATTTTGTGTCACTAAAACATTTGTACTTTGATTCTTTTCAATAAAAATTATTGAAAGAAAAAAAAAAAAACATAGACAGAAACAGAAAATAAAACCTCGCCGCCTGGCGCTATATTAAGCAAAGAGACTCCTTTGTCCCCAACAAATAGTGTACCGTGCAGTCTATAGGATACAATGTGGTGGCATCCTCATCCCAGAATTATAGATACAAAGGTGAATTTCCCCCAGAAAAGGGACTTTAAGTAGGTTGACCAACCACATAAATTTATATAAAAAATATATTTTTATTTTCATATACAAAATACATCAACTATAGTCCTCAAGTGAAACAGAGAGGAAACAAAATTACATATACATTAAAAGAGTTACAGTCACTAGTGACACTATCTGAGCGGGGGACAGATAGGATGCGACAGACTAGAGCCAAGAGTCGAGGGGTTGGCAGAGAGAGACACCTGTATGGGACCGCAGGTAGATCCCTTCGGTCGACCTCATAAGAGGATAAGAGGAATAAAACTATATGTCTCTCTTCATTTGATTCCACTCCTTCCTGAACATCTTACTTTACAAAGAATTCTTGATGATTGATTTGTCTACCCGGCAGCAGCACCACAAAATTTATCTTCCCCCACATCTGTGGGGTATATTCGATATCGACTACATCCAGAGAAGAATTTTTTTATATAATATACAGTCGTTTGCCACAACTCGTTGTACAGCTACCCCCGATGAAGGGCTTAAATGCTCCAAAACATATATGTTGGGTAACCGCACTTCATCGCGGAGGGTAACCGCACCTCTCTTGCGGACAACAGACTCATCAGTCATGCTCCTGTGAGCAATTTACCAACAAGGCAACACTGGCGCTATGTAACTGTAACTCTTTTAATGTATATGTAATTTTGTTTCCTCTCTGTTTCACTTGAGGACTATAGTTGATGTATTTTGTATATGAAAATAAAAATATATTTTTTATATAAATGTATGTGGTTGGTCAACCTAATTAAAGTCCCTTTTCTGGGGGAAATTCACCTTTGTATATTTGTCCCCAACACACCCACAAAACATAAGCACATTGCAAACCTTGTTTTTAGAGTCCAAATTAGCACACAGAGCTCTCTCAGCTTTCTCCCTCTGAGATCCAGGATCGAGATCCAGTGAGATCTCTTCCTGATCATTAAATGCAGGTGGAGAGGGGTTTGAGTGGACCAGAAAGTCCGGGCAGAAAACAGCTCTGCCACGGTGGCAGGCAAAATCCAGGTCGGACTACGGCTAAAAATGATCGCATGCAAGGAGACAAGTATTGCCCGTCCATTGTGGTGCCTTGCATAATGTCACATATCCCCCTCTGCTCAAGCCCCTGGGGCGGAGCAACTGTCCCGACCATGCAGTGGGCCTGGGAAAGACCATCAGTGTTATTTTGGAGCCTTCCAGCCCATTGTTCCACTGAGAACTTAAACAGCTGTAGGGCCAGGAACCATCTAATCACCCAGCTATTTTTCCCCAGTTGTTACACATCCACTTGAGGGGGGCATGGTCGGTGACTAGCCTGAATGACCTTCCCAGCAGATAGTATTTTAGGGCCTCTAAGGCCCACTTGATGGCTAGTCACTCCTTCTCCACAATGGCATAATTCTTTTCATGTCTATTAAGCTTCCTGCTTAAGTAGACGACCGGGTGCTCCTCGCCGTCTCTGATCTGGGACAGAAAAACACCTAGTCCCACCTCAGAGGCATCGGTTTGAATTACATACTACTTTGTGAAGTCCGAGACCACGAGCACCGGCTTTACACAAAGGGCTTGCTTCATTTTCTGGAAGGCCTTTTCAGCTTCAGGATTCCACTTAACTATTCATGACGCTCTACCCTTTGTCAGATCGCTCAGAGGGACGGCAATGGTGGCAAAGGCGGGATGAAGCGTCGGTAATACCCTGTAATCCCCAGTAAGTGAACAAGAAACCTGTTTCTTGTTCTTCACTTGGGGCCACTTTGGGTTGGCTGTTAAACCTGCTACCTTCAGTGAATCTACTACTGCCTGCACAAATGTGATTCCCAATCTGAGCTGTGGATGATGACATCATCCAGATAGGCCACTGCATAGGGCCAATGTGGCCTCAAAGTCTTGTCCATCATCCTCTGAAAAGATACAGGGACCCCATGCAGACCAAACAGCATTCATTTGTATTGGAAGGAACCCTTGGGTAGAGAAGGACATTTTTCCTTTGCTGACTCCATTAGGGGGATCTGCCAGTATCCCTTAGTTAGGTCTAGGGTTATTATGTACCGAGCCCCTCCCAACCTATCCACAAGTTCGTCAACCTGCGCATTGGGTATGCATCAAACTTAGACACTTCCTGCAGCTTCCTAAAATCGTTACAGAACCGGAAAGTGCCATTGGGCTTTGGGACCAGTACTATAGGGCTCAAACAGGCTCTGTGGGACTCCTCTATCACGTTTAACTCCAACATGGTTTTTATTTCTGTCGCCACCGCCTCTCATCTAGCCTCAGGTATTCGGTAGGGTTTTACATTTACACAAATCCCAGGTTCTGTGATTATGTCATGGTGTAGCACAGTGGTCTGTCCGGGTAGGGAAGAGAAAAAGTGACTGACAAATTCCTTAATGTCATTTTGTTGCATCAGTGACAGGGACTCAGTTATGGGGACATCTGGGGTTAGGGATAACCTGTCCTTTTGGGGCATGGGCAATGCCAATAAAGTCTCTCTGTCCTTCCATGGTTTTAGGAGAGTAAAATGGTAAATCTCCTCTGGGTTCCTTTTCCCAGGCTGGTAAACTTTGTAGTTTACTTTCAATATGTTTATTTATTGAATAATTTTAACATTGCCATACAATTGCATTAAGTTACATACAACGTGCCTTGGGTCTACATGAGCACTAAGAAGCCCATGAAGATGATACAATTAGGCAGTGCTTTATATTTTAAACAGTCACAAATGAATAGTACTGATCTAGGGTACAGAACTTCATTGTGTATTGGAAGGAATAGTAAGTAAAGAGTAATGTGATGGTTTGGAGCCCCACCGGGCATAGTCCCTGGAAGGGCTAAAGGGAGATCCTAAAATGTGGTCCCCTGGGTTGCCTATAGAGGAAACCCCTGTGGCGAGCCCCCTTATCGCGATTTCGGGGGGAATACTCCTTAAGATCCAGGCCCTCCCCTATGGGAGCTTGCTGAGGGCCTAGGGACCCCGAGGAGCCCTCCCCCAAGGGAAAAAAGGGAGGGGGGGCAGGGGAGATAGCCATCAATGGGACCACAAAAAAGAGAAAAAAAAAACATAATCAACAGAACATTGCCTACGTTAAAATAACACAGAAGAAGATGGAAGAGAAGAATATAAAAGGGAGAGTTGAAGAGCAGAAAAGACGATAGAATGAGAGGGTATAGAGGGGTAAATGGATAGCGGGAGCAAGAGGAAGAAAGATCAGGGAAAGGAGAGATAGCGCAGGCTGGAATAAAGAGTTAGACACAGTAGTATAAGGACTTCTGGGGAGAATAGTATATGAACTAACCCGGTATAAGAGAAATACCTACGTAGAGTGCCCAGGGTTCCCAGGTTGCCTCGAATTTAGGGACAGAATTGTTTAGTTTTGCCACAATTTGTTCCTGGGTCATAATCCAGGATATCTTCCTTTTGGTGGCCCGGATTGAAACTGTTGATGACTTCCATGCCCTTGCTATTGTAAGTTTAGCCCCTAGAAGTATATGGGCGATCAATGCTTGCGTTGTTTTTGAGATGTCCCGAACCGGGCGGTTTAACAAGGCATATACGGGTTCTTGGGGGGACCTAAGCCCCCCTGCTTTTTCAGGCGAAACAGGGTATCTTTATTGAATCGATGGCCCCCCTTCTCCAAAACGAAGCTCACGATCCTGGACTGAAACCTAGCAATATCTGCTTTCTTAATAGGGATAGGGAGCGCCCTGAACAGATATTGAATTTGCGGCATTAATGTCATTTTTACCGCGTGAACTCTCCCTAACCAGGATAGACCACATCTTGACCAGGAGCCCATGTCCTCTTCCAGCTTTTTGAACATAGGTGGATAGTTGGCTGCGTATAACTTTGCTATATTGTTTGTTAATTGAATACCCAGGTAAGGTAAGCTGTTAGTTGTCCAGGAAAATTGAAAGTTTAATTTCAGTTGGTCCACTAAATTGGGGGGGATTGAGACATTCAGTATCATGGATTTAGATTCATTCACTCTTAGGCCTGATATTTTGCCAAAATTTTGAAGGGTTTTCATTATATTGGGAAGGGAGATTAGTGGGGAGGTAACGAACAGCAACATGTTGTCCGCAAATAAAGCGCACTTATGTTCATCTGGGCCCACAGTTGACCCCTCTGATGTCGGGGTTCCTCCTGATGTCTATGGCTAATGTTTAGATCGCTAGGGCAAATAGTATAGGGGACAGGGGGCAACCCTGTCTAGTGCCTTTTTCTATGAGGAATGGGGCCGAATAACGCCCCAACACACGGATCTGCCCTGAAGGTTTATCATATAAGGCGTGTATTATGTTTAAGAACTTCTCTCCGAAGCCCCATCTGCTTAAAGTTGTAAAGAGATATGGCCATGTTATTGTATCGAAAGCCTTTTGCAGGTCTAGGGAAAGGAGAAGACCTTCTTGTCTGGGTCCCCCATCCCATTGGGAATGGAGTAGTGATGTAATATCTATCGCCCTTCTGATCTGATCTGACCCTTGTCTTCCGGAGATGAATCCCACCTGGTCTTTGTGAATGTACTCTGCTATAAATCCGGAGAGCCTCTGCGCTAGAACTTTTGTCATAATCTTTAGGTCGTTGTTAATAAGGGAAATCGGACAGAAATTACCTACGTCACTGGAGTCTTTTCCCAGTTTGGGAATTACCGATATGTAGGCTGAGTTCAGCTCACTATCCAGGCGAGCTCCATCCCTAAGGGAATTAATGAAACGAGCCAGGTATGGGGCTAGAATATTACCAAATTTTCTGTAATAGCCCGCTGAGAAGCCGTCCGGCCCTGGGGCCAAATTCACTTTGGTTAGTTTTATAGCTTCTAGGATCTCTTCCGAGGAAAAGGGTTTGTCTAACAAGTCTTTGTGTTCACTCTTTAGTGTGGGCAGGGGGATTTTATCAAAAATGTAGTTCGGATTCAGAGGGGAGTCCTTGGAAGTATCCTTATAGAGTTTGGTAAAATAATCCTGAAAAGTATTTAAGACCTTGTGGGGGTTTTGCGTTAAGTCTCCTGTTTTTGTACGAATTTTAGGGAAGGCCAAATTGCGGTTTTTGGGGCTGAGTTTTGCTGCCAGTTTAGAGCCCACCCTATCTCGCTGTGAATAGAATCTCGCCCCCGACCATCAAAGTTGTTTTTCTGCTGTGGTGGTGAGGGTCAAATTTAGTTTTACTCTAGCTTCATCTACACGGGCTAGGTTTGCTGTAGAGGGGTTATGTTTGTGATGTTTACTAGCTACCAAGAATTGCTCTGTAAGCTTTTGAATTTCAGCGTTATGCTTCCATCTGAGGCGTGAAGCTAGCTGGATTAATTGCCCCCTCATCACCACTTTATGTGCTGCCCAAAGTAACCCTGGAGTTGTTGAATCTGTATCATTTTCCAAAAAGTAATTTCCCAGTGCTTGTTCCAGTACGACACAGTGAGCAGGGTTAATCAATAGTGATTCATTGAGACGCCATCTCGAAAGACCCCTCGGAGCTAGATCACCCCTTAGGTCTAGCATGACCACGGAGTGATCTGATAGTGGAGTGTCCCGAATCCTAGAGGAGATAGCCAGAGGGACAGATGAAACATTGAGGAAGATGTGATCTATCCTGGCATATGATCCGTGTGGGGCTGAGTAGTGAGTATAGTCTTTTTCGTGTGGGTGTAACTCCCTCCAGACATCCACCAATTTATTACAGTGTAATAATTTGGCTACTTTGGAACTTAATTTGGATGGATGTCATAATTTTTTGAGTGGGCCTTTAGATTTGTTGAGAAATTGGTCGAAGTGCAAATTTGAATCGCCCCCTATCACTGTCAAGCCTACAAGATGCGGCTTCAGAGTCTGTAACATAGCGTCAAAGAACTTTCCCTGACCTTTATTAGGGGCATAATAGGATACAAATGTGCTGGGGTTATCATCTAGGGTGCCCGACACTAGAATGTAACGGCCATCCTGATCGGTTATTGTCTACGCGTGTGTGAAGTTGACATGTTTGGCGAAGCAGATCGCCACTCCTTTCGTTTCGGTATCTGCATTGGCTAAATAAAATTGCAGATAATCCTTGTGGAGAAATGATGGATTATAGGAGGCTGGAAAATGGGTTTCTTGTAAAAGAATTATGTCAGCTTTTAAGCTATGATAATGGTGGAATAGTTTCCTGTGTTTGATAGGGGAGTTTAAGCCCTGGGCATAATGAGAGAAAATTTGTGTTTTCAAATTATTAGTGGAGGTGTGAGGCATGGTACTGCATATAACTGTACTCTGAAAGATAGCAGTCTCTTACCCTGAGCGGAAAGTCCCAAGGCGGCTTTGAGGTTCTTCTTTGGGTATCGTTACGGCAGGATCCCCAGTAGTCCTTCACTGTCTGTTGAGGTAGTAAGAGAAGAAAGAAAGCATAGAAAAAGGGAGAGAGAAGGGAGTAAAAAAAAAAACATTAGATAAACAATCAAGAGAACTACCCACATCCCTGATAGGGGAGGAAGAGGCATGATGCTTCCTCCCCTATGTCCCGGTTGGTCTGGGCCTCCCCAATAAGGGGGTCCAATTAAACCTAGAGAGGAAAACAAAAAAGAAAAAAAAGATCCTCTCAACGGTAAATGTGGGCACATTGGCTCCACTCCGGCCATACCACCTTAATATATATAACAAACAGACATTTATTAAACAGAGCTCCAAAATGTTTAAACTAAACCTTATCCCTGGACTATAGGGAGATCTCTCCGGGCCTCCCGGGCACGAGCACGGTGGCATCCGCATAACATATGGGAAACCTCCCCCGTACCATCCCCCATTGGGAATTTTCCCGGGTAAATTCCCCAGTCCCCATCAAATGAGCGGAAATCTATACAGAGCCCTGTATTAGATAATGTAAAAATATAATGCAGACAGCTCAGCAAAAACAAATAAGAGAAGATCGGAGAGCTCAATAGTTCGCAATCATGTGAAGAAGCTGCATTCGTTGATAGAAGGAATGCACAGAAGGTCAGTCGTGAAAGTTATAGCAAGTGACCCCTGTATCTTCCCCCTGATGTCGGGGGGGATCTTGGATAAAGGTAGCAAAAAAGGGTAGAAAAGAACCCTAATTTCAAAGGGCATCGATCACAAAAAATCTGCAAGCCGGAGAGATCTTATATTCTCCATTTGAGCATTCAAGGAGGGAGGGCTTCCCTGGACCTCTTTGGTTGTTGTTTTTTACAGATGGGCATCAGGGGGCTCCTTGGAGGGGGTCGTTTCGAAGAGAGGGCACTCTTGGAAGGCGCTGACTGTTGAAGTTCTTGGGATATTATTCCCAGTTGTAGTAGTAGGCATTCTCCCTCCGGAAAAGAGGAAAAGTGGTAAGCTTTATTGCGGAAAGAACAGTTCAGGCGCAGTGGGAAGGACCATTTGTATGAGATTCCTTTCTGAGTTAGGGCCAGTAATAACGGTTTCAGTGCTCAACGTTTCTGGACAGTGTATGGTGAAATGTCGGCAAAAATTTGTATTTGGTGGCCCAAAATTGACAGGTTTTCAGAATTGCGGGATCTTTTCATGACCTCTTCCTTTACCGAGTAATAATGCGGTTTAACTATGATGTCTCGTGGGAGCCCATCTGAGCGAATGGGTTGGAGGGCCCTGGGTGCTCTGTCTAGCTCCAGCTTGTGATCTGCAATCCCAGGTATCAGTTCTGTTAGGAACGTATGAATCGCAGGGTGGATTTCTTTGATGGATTCGGGTAAGCCCCTGATCCTGAAGTTATACCTGCGTGCCCTGTTCTCCAGGTCATCAATTTTCGTTAGAGCCGTGTCTAACTGCTCTTGTAAATCTTGAATTCTGTCGGTGATCTGGTTAATTTTTGCTGCCGCCGTGTCTGCTCTCTTCTCAATGGTATCTAGTCTATGACCGAATTGCTGCAGGTCTGCTTGTATGGTGGTTGTTATTTGAGCTGCTGTGTGGGCAAGGCCCCTTGCCAGCATCTTTGAAAAGGCTTTCAACATGGCTGGGAAATCTGTAGGGGTGTTTGGTGAGCCCTGTGTGATCGTTGATGAGGCCCCGCTGTCTGGATCCGCTATGGATTCCTCCGCGTCTGCCCCTTCATTCGTGGCCGGCGTGCTCATAGCCGCCATTTTAGATAGGCCTTTCCTCAGTGCTACTAAGTCCAATTGCCTGGATAGATCTCTTCGGGCCGTACCTCCGAACATTGGGACAGATCCCGAGGTGTTCCCAGGTCGATGCGTGGGCCCGGTGTTGTTCTTGAGGAGCTCTGCTGGCTGTGGTGGTGTTTAGGAGGCCGGAGTAGTGCGGAGCTCCAGGATCACGCGGCCATCTTGGACGACTCCGCGCATGCGCCCTGTAAACTTTGTAGTTTACTTCCCCTAAAGTTACCCTAATCTAAAAGGGACCCTGCCACTTTGACAGGAATTTACTTTAGACCGTGGGGACTAGTACCAGCACTCTGTCCCCGGGGTGGAAAGTTTGGGTTTTGGCACACCGATTGTAAACTCTTTTCTGGGCCTCCTGGGCTTGCTCCATATGCTCTCGTACAAGGGAAAGAACAGCTGCAATTTGATCCTGCATTAAGGAGACATGCTCTATGATGCTTCTATATGGGATGGCCTCTCCCTCCCACGTCTCATTTGTGACATATAGCAGCCCCTTGGGATGTCTACCATACAAGAGTACCAAGGGGAATACCTCGTAGACGCCTGTGGAACCTCTTGTACGGCAAACACGAGGTAGGACAGCAAAAAATCCCAATTTCATCCATCTTTATTGACCACCTTTTTAGCATACTAAGGGTTCTGAGGGTCTTGTTAAACCTTTCCACCAGACCATCAGTTTGGGGGTGTTAAACAGAAGTGCAGAGATGGGAGGTTTTGTACAATTTACACAATTCCCTGGTCACTGTAGACATGAACCCCAATCCATCAAGATTTCTTTAGGGATCCCCACCCGACTAGTTCCCTGGCGATAGTCTTAGCGGAGGTATTCTACAAGGGTATGGACTCAGGATAGCGGGTCGCATAGTCTAGTATCACCAGGATGTGCTGGTGTCCCTGGGCAGATTTTAATATTGGTCCCCCGAGATCCATGCCAATTCTCTCTAATGGCACTACAATTATGGGAAGTGGGACAAGGGGACTATGAAAATGGGTTGACGGGGCTGTCATTTGACACTCAGGGCATGACCCACAGTATTCTTTGATGTCTGCATACAACCCAGGCCAAAAGAATATCTGGGTTATTCTCTCCCTTGTTTTCTCCATACCCAGATGTCCCCATGTTACATGACCATGGGTGAGATCTAGCCCTGTCTGACGGAGGGGTTTGGGAACCACTAGCTGTTCCAGTTTGTCCTCTCCATGTTTCACCACCTGATACAACAAATCATTTTTAAGCCCCATGTAGGGAAAAGACACCCCCCAATTAGGGTCCACGGGTCTCCATCCATCACCTTCATGTTTTCTCTGGCTCTGAGGAGAGTGACATCCCATAGTTGTTCTGTACAGAAGTCCTCTCTCCGGACCTTTAAGTCAGGGACTACATTCAGTTTACTCTCGTGGTCTGGGACATTAGCCAACTGCTGGGAGCCAGCTTCCGGCTCCTTTGGCTCCCCAGCCTTTACAGGAAAAGGAAGAGGGTCTCCTTTTTCCTCGGTCCTGCCAACAATCTCTCCTTCTGGTTGTCAAAAAGGGTCTGGTGAGAACTCCCGTGCATCCTCAACAGGGGGAGCTCTTTCCTCCGGGCTCTCTGTGCCTTCCCACAACCTTAAAAAATGGGGAAAATACCTCCCCACTAGGGCTTCATGAAGCAGGGAAGGTACCACTCCCACAGAATGGGTCACTCTGACGCAAGGGGTGTCAATCTCGACCAGCGCCGTCTGGTAGTTACGAATGTCCCCATGGATGCAAATTACCCCGACAGTGCTAGGGTGTAACCTAGCCGGATTTACACAGCTGCTTTTGACCAACCGTTATCACACTACCAGAGTCAAGCAGCGCAGTGACAGGTTTCCCATCAATAGCAATCACACACATTTGCTTCTCCATGCGACTTGAGCACGATGCTATACATGAGACCTGTGAAAACAGAGAAATGCGTCTTTTCATATAAGCATTATCACATTGCATGGGTTCATCATTCAGGGGACAATTGGCAGCAATATGTTCCAATGCATGGCATCGGTAGCACTGTATGTGTTCTATACCCAGTCCTCTCAAGGGTCCCCAAGACCTTCCTGGCTTCTTTGACCAGTCCCAGGGTCTACAGCCCCCAGTATTTTTAACTGTATCAGTTTTATCAAATTTCCCCTCGCCCCTGAACCCTGGAACAGTCTTACCAGGTCCACCGGCGATCTTTCACCTCTAGAGACATGGGAGTGGGGCGCAGATGGGCGCAACAAGTTCTCAGCAGTCGTGTATCTTTCGACAAGGTCCACCAGTTGGCTTGCAGTTTTGGGGTACCCATGGCTGACCCATTCCCTCAAACCTGCAGGGAGCGTCTGCAGAAAGCGGTCCATGACCACGAGCTCCACAATCTGGGGACCTGGCAAAGTCTCTGGCTGTAGCCATTTCCTGGTAAGGTGAACTAGGTTGAACATCTGCGAATGGGGTGGCTTGTAGGTGTGATATGTCCACTGATGCACACGCTTGCCCCGGTCTGCCATGGTGACCCCCAGGCATGCGAGTATCTCTGCCTTTAGAGTCTCATAGTCCTGGGCCTTATCTGCTTCCAGATTGAATTATGGCCTTTTGGGGTTTTCTGGTCAAGAATGGTGCTAGCAGTCCTGCCTACTGTTCTTTTGGCCATACTTCATGAAGAGGGACTCTTTCAAAGGTAGTGAGGTGCGCCTTCACGTCATCCGCAGGTGTCATCTTCTGCATGTGATACGAGGCATGTACTGACTTTGGTTACACTGTCACAGGAGGTGCAGACCCCTTTTTTAACTCCAGCAGGGCCTCCGCTACCTCTCGCTAAGCTGCAATATTCTCTTGTAGAGCCGCCTGTTGTGCTGCAGTGGCTTGTCGGTTGGTTTCCCGTTGAGCTGCATTGGCTTGCAGCAGGGCCTTCAACATTTCCTCCATCTTTGAAAGTTGCCACGCTGAACTCCACCATGTGTGGGAGATTAGCTCATGGGGATCACTTTTAAGGGGAAAATATTCAGCATGGATGTCAGTTTCTTTAAAGTCTGGCGGCTTGCCATGTTTATTTTTACAGGTTTGCAAGATCAAGATTTACATTTGCAAGATCAAAACAGAAACAAAACCTCACCGTCTGGCGCTACACTAAACAAAGATATTTCTCTCTATACAGTGTGGGGCTGTCCCAGACACCCACAAAACATAAGCACATTGCAAACCTTGTTTTTATAGTCCAAATTAGCACATATAGGTCTCTCAGCTTTCTCCCTCTGAGATCCAGGATCGAGCTCCAGTGAGATCTCTTCTTGATCATTAAATGCAGGTGGAGAGGGGTTTGAATGGACCAGAAAGTCTGGGCCGGAACCAGCTCTGCCACGGTGGCCAGAAAAACCCGGGTCAGAATCCCACTAGTCACCGCAAAATGATCTCATGTGAGGCGACAAGTATCTACTGTCCATTGTGGTGCCTCGCATAACGTCACAATACTTTATCCAAGATAGTAGTTGCCAATTTGCCAATGTAATCCCTGCCTGTGTAAATCCCTGCTATCCCTATACTCTTTAACCAAAACAATCATAATCGCAAACCACCCAGATGTTATCTCCTTATCATGATGAAACATAAACAACGGGGGCGTGGCCTAGCACCGGTTCAAGATGGACGCGTGATCCGAGCGCTCTGTCTGTCAGCGGCTTTTTAGCAGATCTTTAAGCTGAGCGAGCTTCCCAAAAACAGCGGGAATGGCGGGCAGAAGTGCCTCAGTGACCCGGGGACACCTGGATGCCGGGACACAGCTCAGCCGCACCATCCCTGCGCTATTCCGGAACAGCCAGCAAGACACGCAGGCCTCATCACAGGCCTCCGAAGGAGGAGCGGCCTACAATGTCCTTGAGCCGGAACGCAACCAGCAGGTGAGCGAGGCGACGCATTGAGCACAAGCTCCCCCATTCCTCAGCTTGACGGACCTTCACGTGGTCGCAGCCGATATAAAGGGCACACTTACAGCAGCCATAGCGGAGCTTAAGTCGGACCTTCGGTCCGTGGCCACCCGCCTGGAGTACATGGACGATATAACCTTGATGCACGGGTCCGCCATACAGCAGGTCCAGCAGACGGTCAGTGTTCAAGCTCAACATTTATTAGATATGCACCGTCATATTGAAGATATAGATAACAGGGGGCGCAGACGGAACCTCAGATTTAGGGGGGTCCCGGAATCGATCGAGGGCCCCCAGATTCAACAAACGGTCTGGGCAATTTGTAACACCCTCTTGGGCAGACCACATGACGCCCCCATTGAATTTGAAAGGTGCCACCGCGCATTAAGACCCAGAGGCCAGGACACAGACCCTCCCAGGGACATCATTTCTTGTTTTATTAGCTTCATTCAGAAGGAAGAGGTACTGAGACAGGCCCGCACTCAGGGCCAATTACATCATGACGGCAAAACGATCCAGATCTTTCAGGACCGCTATCACGCTGCAACACAGGAGAGAACTGCGCCCCCTGCTCACGGTCCTATGAGAACGCGAATAATGTACCGCTGGAAGTTCCCCTTCTGTCTGGCAGCCACCCTGGGAAACAGGACAGCCATGCTGCGCACCCCGATGGACCTTCTGGCTTTCTGTGACGCGCTTGGTCTACCACTGATCCCTGTACCAGACTGGCTTAGTTCATTCATGCAGCCTGAACCCTGGATATCTACTCAGCAGGAAGGTACACCTTGCTCCTGTAGGAATAGACAGAGGAGAAGGAGATCCTCCTCAGGTTCCCCTAGAGACCACCCAGATGCCATGATCACTGAGAGGCCACCGAGAACGAAGCTGTCCTCAGCGAGGCGAAAGACCGATCACTAATTAACCCTACATCCCTTCTTTACTCTCATGTACCCCGCCTGAAGATAACAAACTGAACTGACTCTACTCTTGATACACGGCCCGTTCACAATGCCTACAACGTGAGACTCATTGAAAGCAGGTGTGCACAAACGGTAAACCACTGATCTGGTTCAGGTACAGGGAACCATTCACCTACTTGAAGATTGAGCCTCAGAGAGGGGGGCTAGCGGGAAAACCGCACTACCTACCACTGTGCCAATCTGTGCTCAACCCGCACCCCCCGCTTAGCACATAAACTCTGCCTTGCATTTATGCTCTTTTTCCCCTGTGCATTGTGACTTATGTGACACCATAACCTGTGCCACCACTTCGCACTTTCCTCAACCCAATGCTACTGTAATAGAACATAAGGCATTGTGGAACTTAGCTTGTGCACTTCAATCACCACTCATGACAAGAGAAATCGAACTGAACTGATGATGGGGACTCTCTGTTACGGCAGAAATCCATACAGCCTCCCCACTCAGTTACTTCTAGGTCACATGGATTGTATGCCTCTGGTTCGTAAGTGTTCATAGTTAGGACAGCGCTCACCATGTGACTTACCTGCACGGGGAGCCTGAGTTAAGTTAGCTGTAGAGTAATATAAAGTTGCTTAAGATTTTTTATTGTGTGCAACCTCCCCGCATTGCTGGGGGGGAGCCCCGGCGGAGACCCGTTTACCGGGGATCGGTGCGGGACTCCCTACCCCCTGTTTGGCGGGGACACCGGTTTGGTTCCCCGGGGGGCGTGGTGGGCCATTGCCCGGACCCAGGCTCTCGCTGGACCCTTGGGGGCCGGTGGGGGCGACTGCAACCTCTTGGTGAGTCCGGGGGATGGCCTGCTGGCCTCATGGGACAACCTAGGTGCAGTTGGTCTACATAAGCCGGATCATCTGACCTCGAGACTCCTTCCCCCTCCCCCCTCCCGGCCCCCCTCTGGGGGGACCCGGGGGTGGGGGAGCGGATGGGGGGACCCCTACCCAATATAACAACCTCAGGTTAAATACGTTCTACCGTACCAACAGGCTATCAATTTGCTTACTCGTTTATCTCCTTTTTTTTGTCTTTTGCTGTTCTCGTGTTTATTGGACTGCCAGTATCAACATTGGCCCAATACTAAATGTTGGAGAGGCCTCCGGGCCGCAGGTTGCGTCCTGCCACGCCTGCCAGGCGAAACCTTCGGGTGGGCTCGGTGGGAGTGGTGGGAGCCCCGGGCCTGGAAATGCCAAACAAAGAAGCAAGCTTAGGTGTTGCCCATGGGGATGCTTATGAAGCTCATTTGCATAAACTTCGGCACACCCCTACAGTCGAGCACACATTGCCTGACTGGATCGGGTTCTATACATGTTGGCGGGTGGGCCCCTCCCCTCCCTACTCATTTCGGGGGGGGTGGTACTCCTGGGGTCATGCCTTCTTCTTGACAGGGAATGTCAGCTCAAACTGTTACTGATTTGTTCTAGATTGCTTTCATGCCGCTGACAGCATCAAATCTTGACAGATGTTAGTTCTAGCCACCTCCCTCACACCTAAGTGGCAGGTTCCTCTTGGACCCCTACCGACCAACCCATCCTCCCAACTTACCCTTTAGGTGATACAGCAGGGCTGCTCTCACCTACGGCACTCTTTCCACGTTTCTACGTGTAGCTCTTTTTTGGGCATCCATATCACCCCCATATAGCCCTACATTAATGCTTCTCTCCTTTTTCTTTTTCTTTTTTCCACTCATCTATCTCCCCTCCTTCTCCTTTCTCCCTACCTTTCTCTTCCCCTATCCAGCTGCTCTCTCCTCCCTTTCCCGAGTAAATCCTTTAAGTAAGAAATCCCACTGAAGGCTCATTCAAAGACAAGATCGACTCCCCTTACACTTAAAATCTACTCACTCAATGCACGGGGACTAAACATCCCCGAAAAGAGAAGTAACGTCCTAGCAGAAGCAGCAAGACTGAAAGCCCAGATCCTATTCTTACAGGAAACTCACTTTAAGATGGGATCAGTCCCACGACTCCATTCTGCCCGCTACCCTACAGTGTTCCATGCCTCTTGTCCAACCTCAAAATCCAAAGGGTCTCCATCCTCCTCGCCAAATCTATCCCTTTCATTATCACAGATCAGCTGGCAGACAAGGAGGGTAGATACCTCTTCCTTAAAGGCACATGGCGGGAAAAACCCATTACCTTAGCCAACATATATTGCCCTAATGTGCAGCAAGTCCCCTTTCTGCGAGAAGTCGCGACCCAATTGACACTCTTTAAAAAGGGCATGTTGATTCTAGGAGGGGACTTTCATGTCCTCCTAGACCCTCTCTTAGACACTTCCACGGGGGCTTCTTCCCTCCCGTACTCAGCCTTGAGACAGATTAAACTTCAACTCACATCTCTTGCTTTACATGACACCTGGAGGACCCTATACCCACGAGAACGAGATTATACCTTCTATTCTGCACTACATCACAGATACTCTAGATTGGACTATATCTTTCTTTCACAGCCAGACCTTCACTTTCTATACCGTTCCTCCATTGAGCCCATGGTCCTCTCAGACCATCACCCGGTCACCCTTACTCTATCCTTTCCAGAACAAATTACCCCTACGAAGACTTGGAGAATGGACTCATCTCTTCTCTCAGACCCAGTGGATCAACTGGCTCTGAGGCAGAGCATTACTGAATTCTTTACTCATAATGACACACCTGAGGTGTCCCCCTTAACCCAATGGGAGGCACACAAGTGTGTCATCAGGGGCCACTTCATGGCCCTATCTGCCAGGAAAAAGAGGGAACATAATGCCAGGATTCTTGAACTCTCCAATAAAATTGCCATCCTAGAGAGACAACACAAATGCTCACTAGCTTTACAGACAGCTCAAGTACTTTCTGAGACTAGAATACTCCTCACAGAGGAGTTACACAAACGAGCCTGACGTAGATTCCTTCTTTCACACAAAATGTTCTATGAACTGGGTAATAAACCCGGCCGTTTACTCGCCAGGGCTACCCAGCAGCGAAATCTAGTGAACACAGTACACCACATAACTGACGCCCGGGGAAGACACAACCAAAGTAATGTAGAAATTGCCAAACAATTTCATCTATTCTACAGTAAGCTATACAAACTTGACCTGGATAGACCTAGGACCCAGATCCCCCGGGCTGATCTCATTAGAGAATTCCTCAACCAACATGGACCCAGGGCCCTCTCAGGGGAAGATGCGCGGGCTCTAGAAGCCTCTCTGACAACCGAAGAACTGATGACTGCCCTAAAAGCCATGAAGCCTGGCAAGAGTCCTGGGCCGGATGGTCCAGTACTACAAAAGCTTTGTAGACCTCTTAGCCCCTAGATTCCACTCTGCGTTTAATACCCTAGCTGACACCCAACATGGCTACTAGAGGCCCACGTAGCAGTGATAACCAAGGAGGGGAAGGACCCGACGAATGTTGCAAATTACCGACCCATTTTCCTGTTAAATGTAGACGTGAAGTTCCTTGCCATCCGACTTTCATACCACTTGCCCTCCTTGATAGGGCTGGACCAGGTTGGCTTTGTCCCTGGCAGAGAGACCAGGGACAACACCATCAAAGCTCTGAACCTACACCATTGGCTTACTAGCACACAGCAGGAAGGTTTTTTTTTAGCAATGGACGCGGAGAAGGCTTTCGACAGGGTGGCCTGGGACTATATGGAAGCCACTCTACAACACTTGGGTCTGAGGACACGTATGTGCTCCTTCATTATGTCCCTATATCATAACCCAAACGCAAGAGTCAGAGTTAATGGCCACCTGTCGGAAGCCTTCCCAGTCCATAATGGCACCCAACAAGGATGCCCCCTATCCCCTTTACTGCATATTCTTACACTCAAACCTCTCCTCAGAGCTATCAGAGCCAACAAAAACATTGCGGGAATAAAGGTTCATGATCGGGAGTTTAAAATTGCGGCCTTTGCCAATGATATACTCCTTTTCCTTTCTAAACCGACTACTTCCCTCCCTAACCTTCTGGCAGTCCTAGAACAGTTTAGGTCGATCTCCAACCTCAAAATCAATTACTCCAAGTTTTTTGCTTTGAATTTGTCTCTGTCCCCGGACACCCAACAACAATGCCAACAAAACTTTCCCTTTCAATGGAAAGATGACAGTATTACATACCTTGGTATCCAATTGCCCCGTAAACTCTCTGACTTGCTACACACTAACTTTTTGGCGGAATTGCTGGCTATCCGACAGGACTTGCTGAAGTAGGACAAACGCCCGGTCTCATGGTTTGGTCGGGCAGTGCTAATTAAAATGGTGGTTCTCCCTCGCCTACTGTACAAACTGCTAACGATACTGATTGCGCTTCCTCGCTCCCTCTTCAGACAATACAAGACAATGTGTCACACGTTTCTTTGGTCAGGTAAACCAGCCCGCCTAGCATGGTCCAAACTCATTCTGCCAAAGTCCCAAGGAGGCATCGGACTCCCGGACCTCCGCAGATACTATCGAGCGACTCACCTGGCCAGGGTTGTGGACTGGTCAGTCCACTCCCACTGTAAGGGATGGGTACACCTAGAGAACTTGACCTTGCAAATGGACTTAAAGATCTCCCCATGGTTGCATGCAAAACACATCACTAAAACAGCTCAAGCGCACCCTCTTATCAATGCGACCCTATCAGAATATGACAAAGCTTGCTCTACGGACTCTGTCTCTACTAGACTTTCCCCCCTCATCCCACTTTGGGGAAACCCGGAATTCCCCCCTGGAATATCCGGGAAGTTTGCAAAGGCGCAATGGCCTCATGAGAATATGACCGCCCAGCACTTCTTTCGTAGAGGGAGATTTATGAAACAGTCGGAACTTGCGGAACTTTCCAACACAGGTTCCTTCCCATTTTGGTCTTACATGCAGGCTAAACATTTCCTTGATGACAAGTCGCGCAAGGACCACTTTACTAGACCTCTTACCCTCTTAGAGTCACTATGCTCTCGCACATCCCCCCAGAACCATGTAATAGCAGCCCTACACTCCTCCTTGTCTGCCATGCCCTCGCTACTCCTAAGCATTGAAGCATATTGGAATGGAACGGTGGGGAGAGAGCTGGAACAGGAGGACTGAGACCGTATCCACCTCTATATTCACAAGGGCTCCTTGAATGTCTCTATACAGGAAAATGGCAATAAACTAAAGACACGGTGGTATAGAACTCCAGATCTCATACACAAATTCTACCCCAACGTCCCAGATAGATGCTGGAGATGCGGACTGGATAAGGGAACTTTCCTCCATATCTGGTGGAATTGCCCCCTCCTACGCCCCTACTGGACAGGAGTCCATGTCCTGATCAAACAAATCTCAAATCTACCGATTGAATTCAGTCCGAAACAATACTTGCTGCATTTGTCCAAGATCCCCAAAAAAACTATTTTAAGTCAATAGCAATGCATATGGTGAACTCTGCCAGGATGTGTATCCAGGATGTGTATCCAGGATGTGTATCCCCGTGGCGCTCATCATCCCCTCCCACAACTATAGAATGGATTCGCCGTACGAACAGAGTTGCAGAAATAGAAGAACTGATCCATATCTCCCAGGTCAACATACCCAAGTTTACTAGAACTTGGGAGGCATGGCTGGCCTTTAGACTTACACAAAAATACTTAGATTTGACAAATACCCCTTAGATGTAAGAGTTGAAGACAGTCCTTCAACTCTGCTATTACTTGCTATACAACACCGGCCCTCCCTTAAGTAGGTCACTAAGCTCCGGAGAGAGCAGCTGGTTCCCTATGCCTCATGTCCCTTTGCTGAATTACCTCCTACTCTATGCCTAACACGTCCTTCCCCCTCTCCCCCTCCCTCCCCACCCTTTTTTTTTTCTCCCTCTTCTTTCTTTTCCTTCTCCTCTTCTTAGTCTTCGTTCTTTTTCCTTTCTCTTTTTCTGTTTTATATATCCCACAATAGGCACAAGAGTTTGCTCTGTCAGGGGACGAGCTGATCCCCAATCTCCCCTCTGAGAGTTTCTAGGCCCTATCAACCAAGAGGAGTCCAATCTGGGGGATTGCCCACACTTCAGATTACACTGAGCTTAGACGTGTCTACAAGGTTGATGCGGAATGAAGGCCCTAGGGCCAAAGCTCATTAGAAGCTTTTTGTTTGAATTTAACATAAAATGTACCTATAGCAGTACTATTTGTAATGTTAAACTACATTTTTCTTTGTCTTGTATCTGCTCTCAATGTTTTGAAACCTAATACTTTTCATATTTTCTGTACTGCCTGAAAAAACTCTTTTCGTTCTAATAAAAATCGTTTTGTGGAAACATAAACGACATAGAGGAATGGCAGTACCGAATATAGCCCAATTTTATAAAGCATGTATCCTAGACCAGTTATGTTACTGGTAGTCCCCCTCGCATAACAAAATATGGTCACATATGGAATCCTCCCGAGCTCTATATGGGGTCCCAGATCTACATGTATTGCATTTAAATTAGGGCTCCAATATTAACCCTCTATTTTTCCAACCCTTACTGCTTCTTTGAAAGCTAGGTCTACGACTGACTTAACAACTTCTCCTTCAATAAGCATGCATAAAATCTTGCTCCCTATAGAACTTTGGAGCACTGTATTCCAAACCTACCTCTACACCATTGGAGTACAAAAGGCATTGCCTCCCTTTCAGATATTCATAATCATTCTACACTACACACCTATGAGGATCTATCTTCTCAATATTAGTTAGACCAGTGGTTCTCAACCATGTCCTCAAGTACCCCCAACAGGCCGTGTTTTGGGAATTTATCTTAGATAAAATAGCTGTCCAAAATACCAAGCCATTAACTCTGATTTAAAGCACCTGTGCAAGATAAAGGAAACCATGAAGACATGGCCTGTTGGGGGTACTTGAGGACAGGGTTGAGAACCACTGAGTTAGACCACTCAGATCTCTTTCACTATTTTCATGTAAGCTCCTTCCTCCATAAGCATTCCTTGCCTACATATATTGAGATACCAGACACTCTTTATTGTTTTCCACATACCCCTTCTTGAAAACTAAGAGGTATTTCAATGTTTTAGAACTTTCTGAATGGTAACAATACTTTTTCCATAACTAGCATTATACATAAATGGGAAAACGAACTGGGAAACAATTATTCTGGAACTTCTTGGCAAAAGGCATTGAAAGTCACTTATACTTCCTCACACTGTGCAAACCACTGGGAATTGTTTAAAAAAACAATTAATCACTGGTACCTCTCCCCATATAGGCTCTCAAAAATGTATCCTTCCCATACCACTTCCTGTTGGAAACAGTATGGGGATTTAGGGTCGCTTTGCCACATAGTATGATTCTGTAAATCTTTAACCTCCTTTTGGAAAAAAGCTTTTGGTTTGGTTTCAGATCTGGCGGGATATGATGCCTCTCTTGACCCCTTTCTAATTATCGTTCACATTGGATTCGACACCTATCCTAATCACACCAGGGTAGTACTTATCCACCTCCTCCTGGCCAGTAAATTATGTATTACCAGACTTTGGAACTCCACTCTAATTTCTGCTTTTATGGACACTCTAGCCACTCTTAACCATCAATGTGAAATGGAAAACTAAAAACAAAAAAACATATAAAACTGCACTATTGTGCTAAATAGTTTATAAAATCCAAAACCAGAGCAAACTCTAATGTGAGATATAGCACAGTCCCAAAAGCAGAAGATTTGTACACAGAGTTGTGCTAAGAAGTGTTGAGTCAGACACAAACAGAGAAAATGCAGTCCCAAAAGTGAAGTGAAAAAATGTTCTATGATAGCATCCGCACAATTTGTCACAATTAAATGTATGATCCCATGACAGTCCCCCCCATCATAGGCAAAATGGTCACTTACCAGATTGCACGGACCTTCTATCACGGAAAGTCAGTGACACTTTTGGCTCTAAACACAGTCAGGGCCTTTAAACTTCCCAGGAGCCTCTTGGGGCACGTAGAACTATTGATGTCACAGACGGTCCCCAAAACATAAAAGACCCGCCATAGTGTATTAACCCTTAAAACTTTAATAAAATATAATAGATTGCACTTACGACAAGGAAAGCATAAAATCACCCGTCCTTCCAGGATCCGAGAAATGCGGTCACATCAGCACATCCCTCCGCCCTACGCATTTTGTCATAAGATGACATCGTCCAGGGCAAGGGAGGCCTGCTGAGTCACTGCACTTTATACAATACAACTTAACCATGCTTCAGTCTGAGCCTCGGGTGGACAATCATATCTGAATAGCTAATCTATCACCAGAAATCCCACACATGCATAGCGGGTATTAACCCATACACATAAAATATTAAAAAGAGTATACAGCAAATCCTTAAAGCAAGAATAACTATGACCTAAAAATTAGCTGGAATATGTTGAGCAAGCAAACATCAAAAAGTGATCAAATGCCTCAACCACCCAGACACCAATAAGGGACAGGAAGTCTTGTAATTTGCCCACAAGGGGTCACTGCACTGAATCTAACATGGGCGGCATCTAGTGGCTATACGAACATTCCCAAATTGTTCTAACAAGATGCCTAAACCTTATAGATGGTAATTGGCAACAAAAAAATCTCCTGCTAGATCAACAGGAAATCACGCCACTGTATCTAAGAAGAACAGCATCCAGATGTTGAGAAATGTTCTAAAGAGACTTAACAAAAAAAGAGGACTGTATAGTATCATCCTCGCATAATCCCAAACTAATACTTTAATATAAAAAAATAACTAAATAATTTAAGTACTATATCCCTAAGAAATAATGTATAATAAACAAGGATAGGTTAAACAAGCAAACATCAAAGTGATCAAATAGCTGCCTCAACCGCCAAGGCAACATTGAGTGTAAAAAACAAAAACAAAACATTGAGTGACAGGAAGTCTCATACATTATCTGCAATGGGTCACTACACTGAATAAAACATCTAGTGGCCAAAAATTACAATACATCACTAACATACCCAATTGTTCTAATGGAGGCTTAGAACATATGACTTGGCAATGGAAAAACGTATACTTAATCCACAAGAAGTCACGTCACTAAATCAAAGAAAAACGGCCTCAAGGGACATACCTAATACGAGAACAGTATAATATTCTCATTGATCCAGCTATTATTACAAAATTGTTTATCCCCAATTGCTGAATTAAAGAGAGAAGAGCAATAAAAAATAATAAGGAGAATAAAATAAAGAAATAAAGCAAAGCTACCAATGTCATTACTCAAAAATTATCACTCAAATGCTACATTCGGCGCCATAATTATAAAGCCAGTTTAAGCTGCCAGAAGTGCCAACATTGTCTCAATGGAGTCACATGACACTTAGAAATATAGAAACATAGAAAAGTGACGGCAGAAAAAGACTGAGTAGTCCATCGAGTCTGCCCCTTTTTATTTTCTTTTTTTTGTTTTTCTTATTTGTTTTCACATTAACCTTGTTGTCTGACTATAGATTTATGTTTATCCCAAGCATGTTTGAAGCCATTTATTGTTGACTGTCTCACAACCTCTGTTGGCAGCTTATTCCAATCATCAACCACCCTTTCAGTAAAATAACACTTTCTAAGATTAGTTTTGAACTTCCCTCCGGTTAGTTTGAGGTCATGTCCCCTTGTTCTTGATTTTGGTTTCATATTGAAAAGACTGCCCTCCTGAACCTTATTCATCCCCTTAATGTATTTAAAGGTTTCAATCATGTCTCCCCTCTCCCTTCTTTCATCCAGACTGTACATATTAAGTTCCTGAAGCCGCTCTTGATATGTTTTATCCCCCAGACCTTTCACCATGTTTGTTACCCATCTCTGAACTCATTCTATTCGGTCTCCAGAACTGGACACAGTATTCTAAGTGAGGTCTCACTAAAGATCTATATAGAGGAATCAGGACCTCCTTCCTCCTGCTGGTGATCCCTCTACTGATGCATCCCACAATTGTATTTGCTTTTCTCACTGCCTGGTCACACTGTTTGTTCATTTTGCAATCATCTGAAATAAACACCCCCAAATCTTTTTCTTCTGTAGTGCTGGCTAACACTGTACCCCCAATGCTGTACTCTTTAAGGGGATTATTTTTCCCTAGATGTATTAATTTACATTTAGACATATTGAACTGCAGTCTCCACTGCTTTGACCAATCTTTCAGCAATGCCAAATCAAGTTCCATGTTACAGACACCTTCAGGGATAGCAACCCTATTACACACCTTTGTATGATCAACAAAGAGACACACCTTGCCAACAAACCTTTAGTTATATCACTTACATAAAGGTTAAATAGAACAGAACCCAGTACAGAGCCTTGTGGTACCCCACTAGTGACTGGTCTCTGCTCTGAGTGAACCCCATTTACAACCACACTCTGGGATCTATCCTTTAGCCAACTGCATATCGACTGAACCACCCAAGGGTTAAGTCCTAGCTTGTACAACTATTGTATTAGATCATTATGTGGAGCTGTATCAAATGCCTTGCTGAAATCAAGATATGCTATGTCCACAGCACCACCCTGGTCCAAAACACTGGTAACTTAATAAAGCACCAATGATAACTAGTGGCAAAAAGTGGTATAACATTATCATATCACTTGCACATCACCCAGGGAATCCAGACAAACATGTATTTAATTTCCCTCTCCTCCACACCCATTTACCAGTTTTCCCCTCTTTCTTTCCTTCATTTTAGCCTTGAGGTGAGCCATTACTTGGCTATCTGATGTATTATATAAACTTTGCCTTATCTGTATTTGGCAACTGTTGTGTCACAAAGTTTGTTATATTGTTGACAACCAAGAATCTCACCTCTCCCTCTTGTTTTGTATATATCTCCTTCAATTTCAATAAAGACATATTGAAATAAAGACCCAGAATGCTCAAGTTATCGACCACGGCTCTACTGAATATAGATCTGAAACTACTTGTCAAAATATTGTCTAACTACCTACACCCACTTCTAGCTTAGATCATTGGACCAGAACATGTAGGCTTCATGCCGGTCAGAGTACTCAAAATTAACATTATAAAAGCTCTATTTAATAAATATAGCCCATAATAACGAAATAGAAGGTCTTCTCCTGTCAATCAATGCAGAGAAGGCCATTGATAGGGTGGCATGGGACAACTTGTTTGTACATAAACCTGGGTAATAAAATGCTAGCCTGGATTACCTCCCTATACCAAAATCCCCAAGCAAAAATGTAACTTAATAATATTTCAAAATCAGTAAAAATAAAAAACAGTACCGGACAAGGCTGTCCCCGGTCTCCCTTGCTATTTATTATTACAATAGAGCCTTTCATCTAAACTACTCACCAATGCTCATCCATTCATGGCTTCACTGCTGCAGACAGGAAATACAAGTCAGCAGCATACGCTGATGATCTACTCTTTTTTTTTTTTTTTCCAAAAGTTTTTATTGAAAGATACACAGATTACAAGGTATTAAAACATCCAAAAAGTTAACAATAGATGTGGATATAACATTTTGTTTACATAAGAGGAGGGGGGGAGCGAGAGGAGGGAGGACGGTGTTGTGGGCTAACGCGACCAGCGTTCTCCCCCTGTCCTTCCAATTTTCTCGTCTTTATTTTGGGTTAGATGTCTATGTTCTGTGTCTTTGGTAGTTCGTACGTAATATTTGGAAAATGAAAATGGGGTGGTAAAGACGAAGATTGCAGGTATGTAGTTTAATTGGTGTCGATTGGGATATAGGTTTCTCATGATGATTTACAAGTAAATAAGTAAACAGCCACGGATCCTAAGCTGTTAACGGAGTAAGAGGATGTAGATCTGCTGAGGGGTTTTCGTGATAAATGATAAAATGCTATCGAATACATTTGTTTTACAATATAGGTGTAGATAACAATTGAAAAACCTACAAAATTATGGAACATTAGACACATAGAAAGTTA
>BLSH010410205.1:113565-127382 GCA_018402905.1 Glandirana rugosa | reverse complement strand
CTTCTAGCTTAGATCATTGGACCAGAACATGTAGGCTTCATGCCGGTCAGAGTACTCAAAATTAACATTATAAAAGCTCTATTTAATAAATATAGCCCATAATAACGAAATAGAAGGTCTTCTCCTGTCAATCAATGCAGAGAAGGCCATTGATAGGGTGGCATGGGACAACTTGTTTGTACATAAACCTGGGTAATAAAATGCTAGCCTGGATTACCTCCCTATACCAAAATCCCCAAGCAAAAATGTAACTTAATAATATTTCAAAATCAGTAAAAATAAAAAACAGTACCGGACAAGGCTGTCCCCGGTCTCCCTTGCTATTTATTATTACAATAGAGCCTTTCATCTAAACTACTCACCAATGCTCATCCATTCATGGCTTCACTGCTGCAGACAGGAAATACAAGTCAGCAGCATACGCTGATGATCTACTCTTTTTTATTACCCAACCACATATTTCACTCCCAAATTTACTAACATCATTCCAACAATTTGGTTACATATCCAACTTCAAAATAAACTACTCTAAATCTGAAGCCCTAAACCTATCCTTATCACCTCACACATTAAAGCCATACAAAAAAAATGTTCATTTAATTGGAAATCTAAGGCCCTAAAGTATTTGGGTGTTTAGTTAACCTCCTCCTTGGAATTAATTTCCGAATATAACTATCGCATTCTAATTAAAGGAATTGAAAAAGACCTGAAAACATGGAACCCTAAAAAATTCTCATGGCTTGGGAGGGCCACAATCTTAAAAATTACCCTATTACCCAGACTCTTATACCATATACACACACTCCCAATCAAATTACCTTCTTTTTTTTAAACAATTAATCTCTATACAACACAATTTTGTCTGGGCCAACAGGAAACCCCAAATTCAACTTTGCCTATTTACTTAACCAAAGGAAACAGGTGGAATGGGGCTTTCAGACTTTAGAAAATATTACTATGCTACTCATCTAACCAAAATAATTGATTGGAACTGTCACAAGAAAAACAAAGACTGGATAGCCTTAGAATGCACTTGGTCTGACATTCCTTTAAAAACCTATCATGGATTCCTTGTTCTTTTCTCACATTACTTATAAAACAGCACCCCTTGATTTACATGACACTTGAAACTTTCTACAAAGCAAATACATGTATCCACATACTTCACACAGGTTCTACACCAGGCCCACTAACACCTTTATCAAACAATCCAGAATTCCCACCAGGTCTAGAAATCAACCTGATACCAACTATAGCTGATAACACACCTGGTTTAGCCACTGTTTGCACTCTGGCACTATTAAAACACGATAAGTGTTATGAGAGGAATGTGGGTTTAAACACACATCGTTCTGGACATATCGTCAAATACACAACTTCATAATCAATTATAAACATAAAAGCCTTTTATACAGAGCGCTAATAAACTTTGAATCCATTTGCCTGAATGGTAAATAGAGACACGTAAAGCCACCTCCCTCTCATACTCATGGTCACAACAACCCAGAGATGAGGAGGCAAATAACTTCAAAGCACAGTGGGAATGTGACTTACAGATGAATATCACAGATGAGCTTGCTTTCTTACACATAAATGCTCTCTAAGCACAATATTACAAGAAACCATATACAAATTGCTCACTTGCTGTCATGCAACCCCTGACAAAATCCACAAATGGTATCCTAATACCTCTGACCTATGCTGGAGATGTGGAAAAGATAAAAGCACACCTCTCCATATCTGGTGGCACTGCCCTATGATTGCCCTGATACTGAAACCAAATTCGTAAATGGATAGTGCATATCACCGATACTAGCATGAATCTTGACCCAGCCTCTTGCTCACTCCTCATCTCTACAAACCCGTTCAAGAGGTACACACTCTCTCTAACTAAACCTCTGCTAAACACAACCAAATCATGAATTCCTCTCCATTGGAAATCATCAAATTCTCCTACAATAAAACATTGGATTAATGCCGTCAACTCAATTTACCACATGGAAGAAGCAATGGTGATGGCTAAAGAAACCTCATTACATTTTAACAAAACCTGGAGGGCTTGGTCTTTTTTCAAATATTCAGATAATAATAGATCTTGCATGGCTACTTGAATAACTATAACAACTTTAGACCTAGGCTGGAGTTTCTTATTCATGGTCATTACCATAGTAAAATACATAGTTGATAAAATACATTCTTGTTAAAACTCTTCAATTAACATACATATTAATTTACATAAGTTCCTACCTGTAACATTTTTGGACTCTTAATTCTTCACCCATAACTGTATCACCAAAACAAGATTTCATAGTATAGTTATCATTATTTATTTATATTATCATTTAACTCCCTTTCAAGAGACTCATTTATAACCTTAATATTTTTCTCTACAAAACTTTTATTTTTAGTTATACCTACATCCACTACTATATTACGTAAAAATAAACGTACTCTCTTTCCCTCATTTTGTACAATTTTGTATAATTTTATTTTTGACTATAAACCCTCATCATAAAGTTATGTAATATTATCAGAAACTGTCTTAAACATGTATTCTACAATGTCTCAACTTTGGTTATGTTGATCTCTTATACCTGTCTTTGACTCTTAATCAGTATCATATTACCGTAGGGGACAGCTCCCGAATGTAAGCAGTACCATGCTGTTCACCTTGATATTTGCTATTATTAGTCACCACAGTGATCACATGGCACAGAGCAATTCAAATACACTCTCTAGCCAATGCTATCTACTGTCTTATGCAGTGGGGCTTTGCTTGTGCTCTGGGTTTATGCACAAAGGTAAACAAGGGCATGAAGGTGCATCCACTCTTCCTAATAAGAGTTCTGTCCAGTCATTTGGTCACTATGGCCAGACATAAGGTAATAAAAAGAGATGACATAGGGTAATGAGAAGAGCTAAGCTGATAGAAATGATACTTGCAAAATATGGAAATGTGTAGAAATATGTTGTTAGTTTTGCACATGTTCATGGACACTAATCTACTGAATTATTATTTAAAAGTTTTGAATACTATGTATTTATTAAGGTAATCTTACAAGCAATTGTAAATGTGTTAAGGTAATCTGCAAGCAATTGTTGCTCATTAAAAAAATAAAAGGGATTCTATGAATGACACGGGTGCCAAGCAAGTGATCCCCTGTGGTCTGTGTTCAGAGAGGAAGTCGCTCTCACCAAACCTAGAAAATCATGGCTCTCATAACATGAAGCATCGACTGTTTCAGCTTTCACTGTAGGTAGCTCAGACTGCTTGTGTGAAGTTGACATCCTCATAGGGTGTAATACTGAGATGTTCATTGATGGATCCACTTTAGGACCAGAGCACTTTTTGCGTTTCGGCACTGCGTAGTTTTAACTGACAATTGCACGGTCATGCGACGTTGTACCCAAACAAAATTTGCGTCCTTTTTTTCCCACAAATAGAGCTTTCTTTTGGTGGTATTTGATCGCCTCTGCGTCATATCTGATCACTGCTATAAACAAAATAAGAGCGACAATTTTGCAAAAAAACAGTTTTTCTCAGTTTTTGCTAAAATACAAATCCAAAAAAAATATATTAAAAAACTTTTTTTCATCGGTTTTGGCTGATTTATATTCTTCCTCATATTTTTGATTTTAAAAAATGCAATCGCCGTTTATTGATTGGTTTGTGCAAAAGTGGCTGTGTTTACGGATGTTGAGAATTAATTTCTGGGGTTTTATTTTTTTTTATTTTTTACTAGTAATGGTGGCGATCTGCGATTTTTAGTGGTACTGCAATATTGCAGAGAACATTTCGGACCATTTTGACACTTTTTTGGGACCAATGACATTTATACAGCAATCAGAATTTTAAATGTCCATCAATTACTGTATAAATGTCACTGGCAGTGAAGGGGTTAACCTGCAGGGGGAGATCTAGGGGTTAACTGTGTTCCCTGGGTGTGTTCTAACTGTGGGGGGGGGGGCTGGGCTCTATGGGCATGAGAGATCTAACTGATCCCAGTGACAGGGATCAGTAGATCTCCTATGCCCACACTGGCAGTGCGGGGAAGCCCCATGTTTACATCGGCGGTTCCCTGTTCTTTAGCTGTGGCCGCTCATCGCGAGCCGCGGGCACACTCCTCAGGAGAACGGCGGCCGCTTATTTACGGTGATTCGCGGGAAGCATCCACACTGCCACAGTAAATATACTGCGTGTGGTGTGGAAGCTGTTAATAATTTCGGGGTACTGGTATACCATTTCTGTAGGGTGCAATGTTCTGTCAGCTGAACATATTAAAATTTTCCTTCAACAAGCATGTTTTGAAGGGTCATTGACTGACTACTCCAGCTCAGTGATAATCAGAGAAGAGACTTTCTTAAAAATGATCGGGTCCTCGGACCAGTACTGCCAGAAACACCTAAAGTTGTATATAGGGTTGCCCCTTCCCTTCGGAATAAATTAGCCCCTAACATGATCAACCCCCCAAAACAAATATTTTTATTTCATGGGCTAATAAGCTACTACAGATGCTGGAAATGTAGGATATGTGACCTTACTGGCTGTCAAAACAGAAAGATTTTGGAATTTAGATCCACAACTGCTGGTACTATTTACAATACCTAACACTTTAGTACATGTGAAACAAAAAATGTGGTCTACCTCCTAACTTGCCCTTGCGGCAAACAATATGTGGGTAGGACGGTGAGATCATTTAAGACCCGAGTGAATGAGCATATCACCAATATCCTCAAGGGTAAAACAAATCATAGCGCCCTCTAACATTACTTAAGGTGTCATAATAAAGACCCTAAGGGTACTATCTTTCAAATAATTGACAAGTATGTCCCACCATGGAGGGGGAGTGCTAGCCGGAGAGGTGTGTCTCAGCTTGAAATGTTCTGGATTCATCAGCTGAGATGCTATCATCCATATGGCCTTAGCATTGAGTGGGACATCAATTCCTTTATTAATATGGCATAATGTATTCTACTCAATGTTTTTGGTAGCATTTTGAATGACTCCATTAAGTAGAACTTTTCCAAAATATCTTTTTATATGTTTTTCTAGGGTAATTTCAGATTATATTCAATTCAATTTCTTTACAATCATGTATATTTGTCCTATTAATAGCTAAGGGGATGGTATTTTTATTGTCATACACCATGCTACAATTTTCTCTTTTACTTTCCTTCTTTCCTCTTTTTAATCCTTGAATGTATATTTATTGTAAGTTTGAGGATAATAATATACGCAACGTTTGTAGGTCACTCCTTTTTTTAAGTTACTCTTAATTTGGTGTTGTATGTATTAGTAAGGTTATGCCTGTGGTTTGTAAAGTGGTTGTCCATTCTTGTGATTATTTGGCGACCGAATCCATAGGATACCATTTTTATGTTATTTATAGGCATATATCTATTTTATACATATTTTGAGTAGGGTTGTTTAGCAACCCAGACCATTTGCAAACCACACATTTTACAATACTGATTTAGGTCCATGTATGGCAATGCACTTATTTATTATAGTTTTATATTGCTATATACATACTCTTTATGGCCCCGTTTTTTGGCATGAATCAGGTCACTCTACTTTCAATGTTGTTTAACTATAATCGACCTTTCCGGTTAGGATGCCACTATAGGTGGAACTTCTATCTATTGAACACTTTATTCATGAACTTAGTTCCTGGTTGCTTAGGTGGAACCTGTCCATTGGTGGGGGGGCTTTGTGACCGCTCTGAGTGTCACTTCCTGTTGTCACTATTTGGATGTAGCACAGTAGTTGTTGTCTTTCGGGTCGCAGCGAGGAGACAAACAACTTTACTTCCGTCTTCTACCCACCGGGAGTTATGTTGCGTCCGGCGTGACATTTCCGGATGTTAGTCTTGAGGCTGAGAATCGCCCTCTTATGACCTGTAATGTTTAAACAACAAGTAATTCATTTGAAGGGCCATTTTATTTTTCTCCTTTTAGTTTCAGAGTTGAGGCTAATATAATACAGACAGACAGACCGTAAAGCCAATTGGAATGAGGCATGGAATGCACGCCAAGATGCCATTTTGTCAACCTGAGCCTGGACTTCTGCTAGGACCTCCAGAGGCATTCCCAATTGGGGGCTGGAAATATCTATATATACAGGCAATGTCTTGGGGGGCACCCCAGAAGACCTCCATCTTGAGACGAAACGTGTTGGGTCTGTTCCCCCAAGGTTGCTGCACATTGTATATTGGTGAGTTCTTTTATCTCAACCTTGATGTAAGTGTTTTTAAACCATTCTTTCAATAAATGGTCTAAGGGTTTTACACTATGTCAAGTTTTTTTCATTCCATGGTATGGTGACTAACTTTTATGATATGAACTCTGAATGTTTGCGGTATTGTGGGTTTAAGAAACAAATGGAGTCCCAGAAGTATTCCTATCGTGCATCGGTGTAATGGCTATCCCTTCTATACTTTTCATCTGTCTGCTGGTGGCTTACCAGCTTCTGGTAAGCACACAAGTTTTACGGTGGTGGATTTGTCACTGGAATTGAATTCACTACAGCTATTATGATTCTAAGCACCAGTCACTTTAAACATCACTAATATTTTTGGACTTTGAAACCGTATCATTAGTTACCTCTTAGTGTTATACTACGCCCATATACAGGACATTGGACTGTGAGGTTATTGTTTACAATCACTGGAGACTTTCATTGTGTTAATCTGCATTTTTATATTACTATGTTACTATTTTTTAATATTTTAGTTAAAATCACATTAAAAAAAAATGGAGGAGGAGGTGGATGTGGAGTAGGAGGTTGAGGAGGCTGTGACCGTAGCAGTGTAGGTGGTGGAAGTGGCTGTGGAGGAGGAGGAGGAGAGGTAGTTTTTTGTTTGTTTGTTTTTTTTTTCTAATTGGGATAGCCCCCAAAATATTGAAACATATTAAAAAAAATATATACCAATGGCTGTGTGAGGCTGGTCTAAATGGCTATTCTACACAAGGTACAGACAAGTCTTGTGGGATCCATGCCTGGTTCATTTTAATAAAGGTTAGCTTGTCCACGTTGGCTGTGGACAGGCGGCTGCGCTTGTCTGTGATAACGCCCCCTGTCGTGCTAAACACACGTTCAGACAATACACTGGCTGCAGGGCAGGCCAGCACCTCCAAGGCATAAAGGGCAAGCTCAGGCTATGTGCCTAATTTGGAGACCCAGAAGTTGAATGGGGCAAACCCATCAGTCAGTACGTGTAGGCGTGTGCACACATACTGTTCCACCATGTTGCTGAAATGCTGCCTCCTGCTAAGACGTTGCCTATCAGCTGGCGGGTGCTGTTTGTTGTGGCGTGCTGCTGACAAAGCTTTTCCAGATTTCAGCCATGCTAACCCTGCCATCTGAGTTGCTGGCGGTGCCACAGCTGCGTTGATGAACGCTTCCTTCTCCTCTGCCTTCGCCGTGTGCTTCCACTGAGCCCCCGGTGTCATTTGGGAATGCTCCCAGCAGCGCGTCTACCAGCGTGAGCTTGTAGTCACGCATCTTCCGATCACGCTCCAGTGAGGGAATTAAGGACGGCATGTTGTCCTGGTAACGGGGATCCAGCAGGGTGGCCACCCAGTAATCTGCACAAGTTACAATGTGGGCAACTCGGCTGTCGTTGAGCAGGCACTGCAGCATGTAGTCGCTCATTGATCTTGTCTCCGACTTGTTTATGCAGGGAAGGGATGGCTCACCTGGAAAAGTAGTGGCGGCTGGAAACCACGTACTGTGGGACAGCCACCGCCATCAGGTTTTTAAAACTGAAATGCTGGCATTCAGGTCCAGGGATCGTGGGTGGGTGGGGGGTACTTCCTCTTTCTCTCCAGTGAGGGAATTAAGGACGGCATGTTGTCCTTGTAACGGGGATCCAGCAGGGTGGCCACCCAGTAATCTGCACAAGTTACAATGTGGGCAACTCGGCTGTCATTGAGCAGGCACTGCAGCATGTAGTCGCTCATGTGTGCCAGGCTGCCCAGAGTCAAAGACAAGCTGTCCTCTGTGGGACGTGTGTCATCTGTGTCCTCCGTATCCCCCCCGCTCCAGTGATGCCCACGAGCTGCGTTGGGTGCCACCCTGCTGTGAACACGGTTCCTCCTCCTCCTCATCATCATCATCCTCTTCCTCCTCATCCTCCAGAACTGTGCCCTGGCTTGAAATTTTTTTTACCTGGCCTATGCCGGTGCAGGAACCCACCCTCCGAGTCAATTGTGAATGGCAGGTCTGATTACTGTGGAAATTACCCCTCTTCCTCCTCCTCCTGTGCCACATCCTCTTCCATCATCGCCCAAAGTGTTTTTTCAAGGAGACAGAGAAGTGGGATAGTAATGCTGAGAACAGCGCCATCGGCACTGGTCATGTTGGTGGAGTAACAGAAACACCGCAATATGGTACGCAGGTCTCGCATGGAGGCCCACTCATAGAGCGACTGACCCGTGCATGCTGCAGCTGAAACTCCACTATTGCTGGTGCTGCTCACACAGTCTCTCCAGCATGTGCAAGGTGGAGTTTCACCTTGTGGGCAAGTCGCATAGGAGGCTGTAAATGGGAAGGCCAAAGTTCTGATGCAGCGCAGACAGGCGAGCAGCAGCAGGGTGAGAACGCTGAAAGCGTGCACAGACAGCCCGCACTTTCTGCAGCAGCTCTGACATATCCGGGTAGTTTTTTTTAGAAATTTCTGCAACACCAAATTAAGCACATGTGCCAGGCAAGGGATGTGCGTCAAACCGGCTAGGCCCAGAGCTGCTACTAGATTTTGCCCATTATCGCACACCACCAGGCCGGGCTTGAGGCTCAGTGGCAACAACCACTCATCGGTCTGTTGTTCAATGCCCATCCACAGCTGCTGCGCAGTGTGGGGTTTATCCCCCAAACATATCAGTTTTAAAACAGCCTGCTGTCGTTTCCCCCTGGATGTGCTGAAGTTGGTGGTGAAGGTGTTATGCTGACCGGATGAGGAGGTGGTAGAGGAGGAGGAAGCCGAGTAGGAGGAGAAGGCAACAAGAGGCAAAGAGAAATGCTCTGCAATCCTCGGTGGCGGAAGGACATGCGCCAAACTGCTATCCTCCTCAGACCCACCTGCCACTACATTTGCCCAGTGTGCAGTTAGCGAGATATAGCGTCCCTGCCCGTGCTTACTGGTCTACGTATAAGTGGTTATGTGGACCTTGCCACAGATGGCGTTGCGCAGTGCACACTTGATCTTGTCTCCAACTTGTTTATGCAGGGAAGGGATGGCTCACCTGGAAAAGTAGTGGCGGCTGGGAACCACGTACTGTGGGACAGCCACCGCCATCAGGTTTTTAAAACTGTCCGTGTCCACCAGACAGAATGACAACATTTCAAAGGCCAGGAATTTTGAAATGCTGGCATTCAGGTCCAGGGATCGTGGGTGGGTGGGGGGTACTTCCTCTTTCTCTCCAGTGTTTGGGAGATGGACAGCTGTAAGCTTCCATGGGACCATGGTGTGGAAATCCTTGGGGACGGTGGGGGACATGGTGGCATTGCTGTCACATCGTCTGCTTGCTGGGTGGCAGGTGACACTGGCACTGTAGAGGGGGAGGAAGAGGCCGAAGCAGCAGCAGAAGAGGAAGCAGGAGGAAGCTGAGACCTTTCTTGGATTTTGAGGTGCTTATTCCACTGCGGCTCGTGATTTGCATGTAGATGCCTGGTCATGCAGGTTGTGCTCAGGTTTAGAACAATTATGCCTCGCTTCAGGCACTGATTGCACAGCGTGCAAACCGCTCGTGTTTTGTCATCAGCACATTGTTTGAAGACCTGTCACGCCGGGGAACTCCTTTGAGCTGCTTTAGGTGTTCTAGGTCCCTGGGTGCGGTGGGTAGTAGCAGGCGTACTGTCTAGGGGATGGTTGCTCCGCTTTTGCAAACTACTTCCTCTTTTGCTGTGCTGGTGCCTCTGTGCAACCACCACCTCTTCTTCCAAACTGCACACCTCACTCGCATGACCTTCATTCCATGTGGGGTCTAGGACCTCATCATTCTCCACATCATCTTCCACCCACTCTTCACCACTGTCCTCCTTGTCAGTCTGCACACTGTGGAAAGCCGCAGCAGTTGGCACCTGTGTTTCGTCATCATCAAAGACGTGCTGCGATGGTGTTTCCATGTCCTCATCCTGAACCAGAAGTGGTTGGGCATCGGTGCACTCAATGTCACTTCTGGGGCAGGGCTATGTGGATGGCCCACGAAAAGCACACCAGCAGAGTCATCAAAAAGCAGAAGAGACTGCTGCATAACTTGGGACTCAGACTGCTTGGCTGATTTAAAAGAGGCTGAGTCTGTCGGCTACTCGCACCCGAGGAAGGTGTTTGACTTGTGCGTGTAGCTGCCACAGATCGACCACAGATCGACCACGTCCTCTCTTTGCAACAGGAGCTTCACCAACACCAGCAGCACCAGCAGCACCAGCGGCACCAGCGACCACGACCACGTCCCTCTGGACGCAAATGTACTATTTAGCACAAATTTCAATTATTTGTTAAACCAGCAATGTAGACACACTTTTTACTTTTGTGCAATGAACTCACAGCAAGGTCAAATGTACTATGTAGCACTATTTATTAATAATTAATAAAAAAGAATAATAAATTATTATTCTTTTTTTTTTTTAAACTAGCAATGTAGACACAATTTTTATTTTTGTGCAAGAAATGTACCGCTCACACCAGCAGCAGGAACCTCTCCCTACACCAGTATGAGATGATTTTAGAATGCTAATCTGTCCCTCACAGCAGCAGCATGAACCTCTCCCTACACCAGTATGAAATCATTTTAGAACGATAATCTGTCCCTCATAGCACTGTTAGGAACCTCTCCCTACTCCAGTATGAGATGATTTTAGAACGATAATCTGTCCCTCACAGCACTGCCAGGAACCTCTCCCTACTCCAGTATGAGATGATTTTAGAATGATAGTCTCTCCCTCACAGCCGCGCCAGGAACCTCTCCTTCATCAGTATGAGATAATTTTAGAACGATAATCTGTCCCTCACAGCACCGCCAGGAACCTCTCCCTACTCCAGTATGAGATGATTTTAGAATGATAATCTCTCCCTCACAGCACTGCTAGGAACCTCTCCCTACTCCAGTATGAAATTATTTTAGAACACTAATCTGTCCCTCACAGCACCGCCAGGAATCTCTCCCTACTCCAGTATGAGATGATTTTAGAACGATAATCTGTCCCTGAAAGCAGCACCAGGAACCTCTCTCTACACCAGTATGAGATGATTTTAGAATGCGAATCTGTCCCTCACAGCACCGCCAGAAACGTCTCCCTACTCCAGAATGAGATGATTTTAGAACGCTTATCTGTCCCTCACAGCACCACCAGGGAACTCTCCCTACTCCAGTATGAGATGATTTTAGAACGATAAACTGTCCCTCACAGCAACGTCAGGAACCTCTCCCTACTCCAGTATGAGATGATTTTAGAATGATAATCTGTCCCTCACAGCAGCACCAGGAACCTCTCCCTACTCCAGTATGAGATGATATTATAACGGTAATCTGTCCCTCACACCAGCGCAGGAACCTCTCCCTATACCAGTATGTGATGATTTTATAACGGTAATCTGTCCCTCACAGCAGCACCAGGAACCTCTCCTTCATCAGTATGAGATGATTTTAGAATGATAATCTGTCCCTCACAGCACTGCCAGGAACCTCTCCCTATATCAGTATGAGATGATTTTAGAACGATAATCTGTCCCTCACAGCACCGTCAGGAACCTCTCCCTACTCCAGTATGAGATGATTTTAGAAAGTTAATCTGTCCCTCATAGCAGCAGCAGGAACCTCTCCCTACACCAGTATGAAATAAAAAGAAAGCTAAAAAAAGCTAACTGGGAGGGGATTGGGACTTTAAATGACACACGAGTGTGAGAGAAAGATACTGGATGGATATGGTAAAACAATTTATTTTATAAATAGAACAATATTTTCATAGTATACATCATATAGTCAATATTCAAATAGGTCAGTGCAGACCCAATATATAATATGTGTACATGGATACAAAGATACAAAGCATACATTTGATGGTATACAAAAAATTGCCCCCATCCATCACGTTGATGTGGTTATCTAAAATATTCCATTATCAATAAACCTGCATTTGTCCATGACCTCCAAGTACCCCCTGCAGGAGGTTGGTCTAGAAGACCTTGTAAAAAATTGTCTTAGGTACAGCGTTTGACGGCAGCTGGTGGCTCTACTCACGTTTTGTAACTGAACGTCACACATCAGGAGCAGGCTCGTCACTTGTCTATGGTAAAGAAAAAAATCATATAGATATATTGGGAAAAATCACCATGCGGGAGGAAACGATAATCCTCCATAATAAAAATTCCCAAGAAAACCAACCTGTTTTATCCATGGATCGTACACATGCAGGCAGGGAGGGGGGAAGCCAACAAGGGGCATCCACAAATGGGAGCTGAGGCGGGATGCATGGCAGCAAGATCCCCCCAGGCATGCCGACATGCAGGCACGGGCGTCTCCTGGGTGAATGTGTGTCTGGTGAAGGAATGGATAGTGATATAAGACTGAGTGGAAGATAATTGTGAGCAGGTGCATCATGAGGGACTGAGGAACCGTGGTTGGGAGAATAAAGAATGGCAAAAGGGACGGTGGGGGGTATGAATAATGGTAAAAACTAGTGATGTGTGTAGATGCTAATATAGGTGACCATACCTAAAAAAGTGGAGACAGCATGATTGAGTGCATGGTGCATGGCTAAAATGATTGAGGGCCCTTATCAGGTGTGCCTCTTGCGGCACCTGGCGTCTCCTGGATTATTATCAATCATTTTAGCTATGCACCATGCACTCAATCATGCTATATCCACTTTTTTTTAGGTATGGTCACCTATATTAGCATCTACACACATCACTAATTTTTACCATTATTCATAACCCCCACCGTCCCTTTTGCCATTTTTTTTCCCCAACCACGGTTCCTCAGTCCCTCATGATGCACCTGCTCACAATTATCTTCCACTCAGTCTTATATCACTATCCATTCCTTCACCAGGCACACATTCACCCTGGAGACGCCCGTGCCTGCATGTCGGCATGCCTGGGGGGATCTTGCTGCCATGCATCCCGCCTCAGCTCCCGTTTGTGGATGCCTCTTGTTGGCTTCCCCCCTCCCTGCCTGCGTGTGTACGGTCCATGGATACAACAGGTTGGTTTTCTTGGGAATTTTTATTATGGAGGATTATAGTTTCCTCCCGCATGGTGATTTTTCCCAATATATCTATATGATTTTTTTCTTTACCTTAGAGAAGTGACGAGCCTGCTCCTGATAAGTGACATTCAGTCATGAAATGTGCGTAGAGCCACCAGCTGCCGTCAAACGCTGTACCTAAGACAATTTTTTACAAGGTCTTCTAGACCAACCCCCTGCGGGAGTACTTGGAGGTCATGGACAAATGCAGGTTTATCGATAATGGAATATTTTACATAACCACATCAATGTGATGGATGGGGGCAATTTTTTGTATACCATCAAATGTATGCTTACCATTTTGTTAAATAAAATCTTTAACTTGTTATAAAAGTATCATATGTAGTATATCAGTTATAAGTTTATCCAGTAACGTCTGGGTTATATATTATACACATGTACCTATGTTTCTATGTTTCGTATGTAAACTACCATATGTTTTTTAACGGGGGTAGGTAGTGTAACTACACCAATACATTTTATAAGGTAATAGCTATTTGGACGTAAACAGGTACTGGAGGTTCATGAGGGCGTCCCCCAACCAGATCTTCTGGAACATTTTTTAACAG
>BLSH010410205.1:86612-105716 GCA_018402905.1 Glandirana rugosa | reverse complement strand
GGGCAAACTGGGGAGGGGGAGGATGTACCGATAATCGAGGTAGACCAGCTACTTGATCAGAATGTTCCGGGGGGTTCGGTTTCGGTCAGCAGTGATCCAGGGGACCCGCTGTGTGTGGGGCATGGAGGCACTGGAAAAAGGTGTTCTGGTCCCGCTACAGAGGGCTGGGAGGCGCATGTCAGAGGGAGTGGGAGGTGTAGTCCCTGAGTTCCCGGGAAGGGTAATGGCTTGAGGAATCGGAGTTAGAGTTAGGGCTGGGAGCCGGATAGAGGCGGTACGGACTGAAAGTGACTGGGGGGGTAGGTAGAGAGATACCTGACGGTGAGAGGGCGAGTTTGCACCAGGCAGCTGTGGAACAGGTAAAATCTGGTCCATGGTAACAGTAAAACATAATAACAATTTAACATATAAACATAGTAACATTTAAGAAAAAAAAAAGAGAGAAAATGTGCTTCACTTAGAGAACATGGAATCGAATACCAAGTTGTGAGGGGTGGTCAAGGACGTGTAAGGGATCGTGAGGCATGC
This sequence comes from Glandirana rugosa, assembly GCA_018402905.1. NCBI lineage: Eukaryota > Metazoa > Chordata > Amphibia > Anura > Ranidae > Glandirana > Glandirana rugosa. Next base: position 105,188 of record BLSH010410205.1, on the reverse strand, counting down.
ATGGACATGGGGGTAAGAAGTTACCGAGTAGTTAGCAGGGTTTTGGGGTACTTTCGGCCGGGTGTGAGAGTCTCAGAAGGTAGAGAACTCTCGGAGCCGAGAATGGGTATGTCATTGGGTATTTTGTGTCGTGGCACGTGGTCACCTTTGATATGGGTCGGTGGCATACTAGGTCCCTTAGGTATAGCCTTGGGGGTAGGCGTTGTAGGAGCTATGAGGGGAAATAGTGGGGAAACTTGTCCCCTTTTGATCAGGTGGCCGGGCAAGCCTTGGGGGTAGGCGTTGTCAGCTGCGTGTGCCCGTGTTTAGGAGGTGTTTAGGGGGTTCAGTAACGTCTGAAATACAATTTAGACTTATAATAGATATTTACGAATTCCGGTAAGAGTACCCTATCCTAAGTGGTGGATGTGTAAGGTGCACGTGGGTGCTTCACGGCAAATTGAAGTTCAAATTATACACATTTATTTCACATGTGGTGGAAGAATTTATCTATATATTTAGGGACTTATCCTACTGAGGACAATTTTGTGTTTATTATTTATTGTTTGTTATGGACATAATATGTTCACATTTCTAAGCGCTGCACATTTTGTTTAAGATAGCAAATGAAGCAAACAAGAATCATTTAACTAGAAGAGTTGTACACAATTCAAAAGGAAAAAGTGCAAAAAAATAAGCTATGTTATTAGCTGGATAAAGTAGTAGAGTCAAAAATCAGGTAGTAGCATCAAAAGTTAAGGTAGGGGGAGAGGCAGTGGTGAAGCCGAGTGCCGCAGTTTAGGGGGTGCGGAAGTGGGCTTCTCAAAATAACGCCCGGGAGGTATTTTGGCTAGGGGAGGTGCGTTTTCTCCCCAATTCGCTTTGAGTCATATCCGTGGGTTTAGGTGCTTGTTTTGGGGGTAGTAGGTAAGTGGGACGGAGCTCGGCTTCACCTCCCCCCCCCCCGAGGTCCCATAGTAAGGGCTTGAATACCTGTACATAGTATTTGTGCGTGAGTACTGAAATCTGTATGGGAGGAAAGAAAAAGAAAAGAAAAAAAAAACCTCAGCGAGGAAATACCCAGGGTCTTTCCCAGCAGTCAGGCATGCCAGCCCTCCTAGTCCGTGGGCGGCGTGTAAAAGAGATCTGTGTCCATGCAGCTTTACCGTATTGTGTGTGGGAATGCCTGGGGGTATTCACGAGTGAGTAACAGTTTCAGTGAAGCATATCGGAAGTTGAATAAAAGGAACAGGGAAAAAGGAAGCAACCTGAACTTGTTGTAACTCCAGACCATTTGAGCGCGGTGGTTATCAGGAGCTGACTGGCGTATTAGAGATGGCCATATTAGGCATCTTGCCGTAGTCTCCTCTGCTGAAGGGCTGCTTATCTGGATCTGGCGGCGAGCGTGGGGTGGAGGGATATCCAGGGATCTTCCTCGTCGGTGCCTCTGAGCACTCCAGTCCATCTGGTCCTCACCTTGTTCTATGGGATGCGGGGCAACTGTGCAATGTTCGCTGTACCGATCAGGCAGGTCCAGGGTGTCGCAAAACTGTCGTAGATCTGCGGGTACCCGGAGCAAGGCGGTTCGGCCGAGGGCAGAAGCAGACAGGCAGAAGGGAAATTTCCATCGGTATGTTATGTTTCTGGCTCTCAGGAGATCCAATAGGGGCGCAGGTCTCTCTGATGTTGAAGTGTTATGGGAGACAAGTCCTGGAATAGTTTGATTTCAGTCCCTTCATGTAGAACTTGTCTCCTTTCCCTGGCCCTCTTGAGGATATCTTCCTTAAGGGGGAAGTTTACCAAGCAGCAGATGATATCGCGTGGCGGGTCAGTATCTCTGCCCCGGGGGTGCAAGGCCCTGTGTATGCGTTCCATCTCTATCGGTGAATCAGGGGGCCTGTCTAGTAGCCCATTGAAAATTGATTGGATGCACTGGAGCAGATTATCTGAGTCAACGTTCTCCGTGAGGCCCCTCACTCTTATGTTGTGTCTACGACCCCTTTTGTCAATGTCCTCGATGTGCCTTTGCATCTCTCTCATCCGGAACGCATGGTCATCTGTCACTTGTTGTACTTGTGTGATGGCAGCTTCTTGTCTGCCTGTGGAGGATTCTACTTTATCCAGGCGATCTGCCATGGATTTAATATCAGCCCGGAGATCTGAGATCGCCGCAGACAACGTGTGCTTGATGTCTGCTGCGATCGCCTGCATATCACCTAGACACAATGGGAGCACAGTGCTTTGCGGGAGAAATATTTTATTAAAGCTGGGTAATTATCATAACTCGGTCTCATAATTTGTCTAGTTTTTCCTTTTACAAGTCTCTATTTGTATTGCATGTCAAGAATGTACTGTATCATAATAAACCATGCTTTAACTTTGCAAGAACACTGGATTTGGCAGTAAGTTATAAAAACTCTGTCAAACAAGGCATAAGCAGCTATACTCATCTCTATGAATAGAAAATGCTCCATGAAAACAATTGTCTATCCCTTTAATGATTACATACATTTAGGTGAATATACCTATGTTTATTAAGCCTTATTAAACACAATATGAAGATCTGAGATGTGAATGTGCAGAAACTGGGCCTCATCTGAGGTGTGAAATTGCAGAAATTGTGTCTGATCTGAGATGTGAGTGTACAGAAATTGGGGCTGATCTCAAATTTTATCTAACATAGCCAACACACGCAGGATGGAATACCTCACTGCATTAATTGAAGACTCAGTATCACTATTCAATAACATTTGGGAGGTCTGGGATTCTTCTGTCTAATGCCCTTAAGTGGTTCTCCCAGAGCATTAGCCAGATGTCTCTTATGTCTATATGATTATGTTTTGCTGAACCTTTGAGTTTTTATGTTCTGAGATCCATGGTGCCTTTCTTTCTCTATTTCTTTAACCTCCTTTTTATGATTAGTTTACTATTTGATATGTTTTCTTTGCTATGCTGGAGAACTATATTGTGTTAAGCCAATTGATGATACTGTGTTTTATTCTGATCCTCCAGTCATGTTAGAAATTTGTCTTTATATGACCTTCTTAGATGGATTCATATGTTTTTTTCTTATCCGTGTACTTGACATATATTTTGTTCTTTGTATATTTGTAAAAACCAATAAATATACAATTTAAAAAAATGTGGCTGATCTGAGGTGTGAATGTTCAGAAACTGGGGCTGATCTGAACTGTGATGGTGCAGCAATTGGGGCTGACCTGAGCTGTGAAGGTGCAGAAATTGGAGCTCACATGAGAGCTAAAGGTATAGTATTTGGGCTAATCTGATGTGTGAAGGTGAAGAAATTGGTGAAGTTAGCCTTGGTAATGCTATCTGCATTTGGTTCTGTGTATACGTGTGTTCATTTCTTATTATTTAAGAAGTTCACATCATTTCTTATTATTTAAGAAGTTCACATCATTTACTTTATAAGAATACCTTTTCGTGATTGAAAGTGTGAAATTGATATTTATTTTTTAAGTAGCCGGCACGCTCAATTTCTTTGAAACCATTTTTTGGCACACTATGCTCAAAAGGTTGCTACCTCTGGTCTAAAGATACACAACCCTTTATATATTTCATTCAAGCCTCTCAACTACCAAAATGAAAATAATGGATATTTATTGCAAGATATTGCAACAAAATACCTGTTGTGCCCTTTCTGTGAACTGATAAACTTCTGCACTCCTAACAAAAATAGAATAATGGAGAACAGAAATCACATAAGGCATTTATTTTGTAGGTATTGTTTTAGAGAATTGATATTGTAGAACTCTATTATCTATTAAAAACTGTTTGACTGGAAATAAAAAATGTAATTTAGTTAACTTATTAACATATAACCCAAATAACATTTTCAACATATTTGGAAGCCTGCTAGAAATATCACATTACAGTGTTGCAAATCAACACTTTCAGTAAAAATAAAAGAGGATAATTTAGAACGGCAGTTAGGATGATTAAAACCCTTTTGTTAAACAATTTGAACTGAAGTTAATATTACTTTTAAAATATGGCTTTCTATGACATTTTCCAAAAATATTCTTATTACATTCATTACTTTAGTAATTTGCCCCGTTAGCATAATAAAACACTTTGATGAGAGCTTTTGCCAGATTTACATAAAATATTAAATATTTTAAAGGTTATAACAAATGTAAAATATTCATGCTTTTTGCATAATCACAAAATATTTACAAGCAGAATAAAAATAAATCAGCTGACCACAACATTCAGACCTAAATGTAACAGTCTACTATTAAAGTTTGAATGGAGTCAGTACATGTTTAAGTTAAAAATGTCTACAGTATATTTTCTTCCTGCAAAACAAAAGTTTAAATAAAATAATAACACACAAGTATACTCTAAAAAGTGTACAAACTGGGGGGGGGGTTTACTAAATGAATAGAACATGTTAGCTGTAAGATGTATACACACTTCACAGTGAATGTTCAGATAGCTTAGTGAATTAAGTGAATCCGTGCTCACTTTATTATTCAGTTATTACCACTTGAATTATTGAAGTTTAACCACTTCAATACTATGCACTTAGAACACTTTAATACCAGACCAATTTTCAGTTTTCAGTGCTTGCGCTTTGAATGACAATTGTGCGGTCGTGCAACGCTGTACCCAAACAAAGTTTTTATCATTTTGTTCCCACAAATAGAGCTTTCTTTTGGTGGTATTTGATCACCCCTGCGCTTTTTATTTTTTGTGCTACAAATAAAAAAAGACCGAAAATTTTGAAAAAAAAATTGTCTATTTTTGTCACAAAACGTTGTAAATAAGTAAATTTTCTCCATCACTGGTGGGCACTGATGAGGCTACACTGACGGGCACTGATGTGGCCGTACTGATTGGCACTGATGAGGCGGCACTGATGAGGTGGCACTGATGATGAGGCACTTATATGCAGCGATGATGAGCACTGTTAGGCGGCACTGATAAGCAGCACTGACAGGTACTGAGAGGTGGCACTGATATACAGCACTGCTGGGCACTGATATGCAGCACTGAGGGACACTGCTAAGCGGCACTGATGGGCACTAATAGACAGCACTGATTGGCACTCATAGGCGGCACTGGGCACTGATAGGTGGCACTGATGGGCACTGATAGGTGGGCACTGGTAGGTGGCAATGGTAGGCACTGATATGTGGCACTGGTATGCATTGATAGGGGCACTGATAGGGGCACTGGTGGGCATATACATTGATAGGGGCTCATTCCCTGGTGGTCTAGGGTGGAATCTGAAGGTGGCACTGAGTGAAGGTGGCACTGAGCAGTATGTCACTTACCTGGTGGTCTAGGGGGGTCTCCCTGGTGGTCCAGATCGGCTTCCTGGTGGTCCCTGGTTGGCTCCCTGGTGGTCCTGGGTCGGCACATCCCTGGTGGTCCCTGGGCAGGCTCCCTGGTGGTCTAGGGTGGCGATCCGAGGGTGGGCTGTGCTGATAAATCATCAGCACAAACCCTCCCTGTCAGGGATGCAGCTGATCGGCGCTCCCCTCATCAGGTCTGCAGACCTGAGTACAGGAAAACCGATAAACGGCTTTCCTGTATTACACTGTGACCAGCCGTGATTGGTCATGGCTGGTGACATGGTAAAGTGCTTCGGATCGAAGCACTTTACCGAGATCGGCATTGCGGGGGGTCAGACTGACCTCCCACACCACCGATCGCCGCGATGCATGCCCCCCCGGGCGCGCGGCGGCTTGTTATCCTGAGGACATCATATGACGTCCAGTCAGGATAACTAAGCCACTTCCCGGCCGTCATTTTGCATACGGCGGTCGGGAAGAGGTTAAACAATTTCCATTGCACATGATTGGTATTCAAAGTAAATACATCTTTCCATCTTTTTAATTCACTATATCTCAGATATTTCATTTATATAAAACAAGAGGAAACATTTGGATAGCGTAACTCAAACTTACTTAATGGAAAAAATAAATAAAGGCAGTGTGTACCCTCACACATAAAATGCTTTCAAAGCATGATGTTTCCTGATACAAGCATGCCAGCATATACGTATGGGTAGGGTCCGCCCCCATGCCCAATTCCAGGAATCGGTTATACTATAACATCAGTCACCTCCCACCAGGCAGCATTCTCCTTTTTTTCCTCACTGCTCAGCTGGTTATACTGCTGCTAAAAAGCAGACATTTTTCTTTTCCCTCATCTTGCCTGATTCATCTGGCCAAGCTACACAGGTTCACACCTCTCCTGTGGTGATGCTCCCCATTGTACAGGCTGTAAGACTCCTATATGGGGGAGGCCTCCCCCCATCTTCCAGGGATTGGGGTTTGCAGGCAGCTGGTCTCTAAGGATGGCTCCTTCATCATGTCTCCACGGTTGGACTTTCATCAGACTTCCTGTTGGCCATAAGGCATGTAGTTGGTAAGGTACCACATGGTGCACAAATCTATAGTATGCATCTCCTGTTGTGTGGTTAGGAGTTTTTGCAGGTGTATGCGATTAACCTGCACCACTAAGCAGAGTTCACACTGGTGAGACTGCTGGTTTGTCCATTGTATCAGTCTATTGCTAAGGCTTCACAGACTGTGGTTTGTGTCTGCAGGTCTGCTAATGATTGGGCTGATAGCAGGTGTTGCTGTGCTGAACTGAGATGAATCTTTCCTATGAACTAAGTAAAGGCTTGATTACTGTGTATTATGATCTAATGCTTGGTTGTGATAATAACCTTTGCGGTACATTGTCTAAGGTAGGTTAACCTACTAGTGCTAATTGTCTGAGTTCTGTTAACTCTTACTGCTTTGCATGTGATTTATATTGATGCGTCAGCACTATTAACTGTTATGCGTGTACTGGCTGCTATGCACTACATGTTAGTTTTGATGCCTAGATCCTTTTGACTGTTAGTATCAATTGCTTCGGCCTGAAACGTCTCAGACCTCGCTTCCACTTGCAGGGGTCTGTTTGCTGCTGGTAGTCAGGGACTCCTTGGGTGCTGTGACTGGCTGAGATAAGCTGGGTGGCCAGCTCTTGGATCTTGGTGGCTGGGGCAGACGGCACCCTCCACAGTGGTAAATGGTGATGTGCAATGGGCTGCAGATAATTATGGGATCTGGGGCTACTTGGGGCCTATGGCCGCATCACCCTGAACGCACCCGATCACATCTGATCTGGCAGGCTAAGCAGGGTTGGCCCTGGTTAGTACCTGGATGGGAGACCACCTGGGAATACCAGGGGTGTAGGAGACACCACAGGTAGATATGTGATTAGCTGCATGTAATGGGTTACTGCTATAGTTTAGCAATACGTCCAGATATTATATCTCTATTCTTTCAGCTCATGTGTGAGCCAGGAATGATCAAATTGCATAGAGACCAGCCATGTTCACTAAGGTAACTATAGATAAGTAGATAAGTACATCTGAAGCTAAAAAAGAGTGCACAATATGGTCAGGAGGGATTACAATGCTTCCCAGCCCTCAACACCAGCCCCATTTTCCAAAAGGAGAAGAAGCAACCCGATCCTTCACAGGGACAGGCCCTCTTTAGCCCTGAAGGAGTCACTATGGAGTTAACTTCCAGAAGAGGCAAACAATGGAGAGCTCACTACAGCAATCATTGTTAGCAATATCTGGCTTGTCGTGACTGTGTGTCTACCAAGTTGCAATACCAAGTCACAGGCCAGAGGCAGCAGCAAATGGGGAGGCAGAGACGGTGAAGATATAGAGTCTCTAATGATCCATACTAAGCCAAATCAAATGCTATTTGTATTTAAAGGGGATCTCTACTTCAGAAGCAGTTGGCTAAGGAGTCTTTATCAGACTATCCAGAAATTTCAGCCTCATAAAATGGATGTAACTCTGTCCAAAATTACTGTGTGGATCTGTTCGCTAAGCCTCAGGTACTAAGCAAATCAAATGACTAAAGTTTATTAAAAGGTACCTCTGCCTCAAAGGTGCTGGCCAAGCAGTCTTCTTCAGATGAGCCATGGGTGATGTTCAGCCTACAGAACAGGAAATATCCTTTGCAGGGCCCTGGAACAGCGAATAGATGTGAAAATGAAGTATTATACTACTGTTGAGTAGTACTTTGTGGTCGGCTGTTAAACTTATTCGGGTAGCCTGGAGGTCTGGATCTTACATGGGATGAAAGCAAAGTTTGGCCAGTAAGGAACTCTCTAGGATGTCTGTTCCAAGAGTAAAAATGAAGTGGCCATTGAGGCAATTCAGCCACGGTGGATGCAGATTGGTATGCCATTGCTCTAGTAGCGGTCAGTTAACCCTCATGGTTCATCCCACAGATGGCACATACCACTTCTAAATTGATGATTGTTCAAGTGGGGTGCAGCGATATCTAGAAGGAGGATGAATCCCTTATGTGAATTGCCAATGACCAAAGGATAGCCAAATAGGCAACATAACAAAGATGGAATAACAGGTTAAACCTGGGATAAACTATAGAGGATAATGGAAGGATCTATAAGCATTTATCTTCTTAAAGCCGAGTCCTCTCCTTTCAGGGAGCAACAAAGTTTCTTCACCCAAAATTGCCCAGTAGGGGGCGGCCGACAGAATAATATGTAAATTCGGGAATGGCAGCACAGGGGCACACAGGAGTAGCACTTCTGCCTTCCAGCACTAAGGTTCTGGGTGCAAATCTCAAACATGCCACTTCAGGTAGAGAAGTGAGCTGTTTCCCTACTTTCTGGAACAGGACTCACGGCCTTACCTAAATGAACATTGGGTTCAGGATCTGGGGGTCCTGTGCATTTATGAGGTCATTGGAATGTCCGTTCCTCTCCTACAACTCATTTCATTCCCTCTATAACTCCCTAGAGCAATTAGTGCTGGAGACAAGTGTTACCACATCTGGTTCATCAGTAAACCATCTGTCCAAAGAACATGTCAAGGAGTGTGCTCTGCATTGTTCTTAGTCAAAAGCAGACTTGGGTATTAAGCATAAAGAAGGATGAAGATCTGAGATTGTCAGATGGAACCGTTGTAAGTACTCAAGTCATCAAGTGAGACGGTAGGTTGACATTAGATCCAGCAGAGGGGGTATACACACCTTCACTGAGCTGTTCGAGAAATTCACTACAAGGTCATTTGATAGCCTTTGGCCTTGCCACATATTCAGGGCAGTTTCAGGACATTATGTCCAGTAGTGGCTGTCTTGCAAAGCAAGGACTACAAGTATTCTTTGTTCGGGCACAGCCTGCTGGCTCAACATTCTTCAGGTCTGGCAAAAGACTAGTTCAGGCAATGATCAAACTTGGAGGAGTCATTAACGGGAGAAGACTAATCTCATTTCAATGATGACATTCCTGAAAGCAGTCAAGAAACTCAGAGTATGGTAGCCTTACCCTCAGGGAAAACAACAGTGTTAATGTCTCACTTGAACAAGCCAAAGCTCTTTCCAAGCTGTGGCATCCCATGGTCTCAAAGTGCCAGAGAAGAAGCGCATAGTAATCCAGAGGATCGGAGGTCTCACTGGAAGGTTGAGAACTTAACAGGGTCCTTAGCATTGGAAGCCTTGCTTCCAACACCAGGAGCAAGTGACTCCACAAAGGAGACCTTGATGGTGGACAAGCCAGTTAAATCTTTTCATCTTTATCAGCTGCCTGGCATACCAATCTATTTACTTTATTGGGGGAAGTCGTTCTGAAATCGCAACTTATAGAGCCTCAGCTATGCTCTAAACAGTTAGCAGAATAGTAAGATCCTATTGTCGCTGTCAAGAAAGGAGGCAAACTAGTCAACTTCTGTCAGAGGCATCTCCCGTTCAGATTTCCAACACCTTTGGGGTTTGGTTTCCTAGAACTTCCGGTCAAACATCGTAAGATACAAAGCCGTTGGATGTCAAAGGATGGTCTCGTAACCAACAAGCAGTCCAAGTTATCTACAACAAATAAGGCTATCAGGATATCAACCTGACAGTAACCTCGATGGCTTCCCAAAGATGGAAACAGTAGAACTACCGACACCCAACCGGGGCTGCAGATTAGCCAATAGGTATATCCAGATAACTCAGTGGTCCCCAGGCTCCTTATCAGGATCCACATTCGTCCAGTAGAGATGAGGATAATAATTGCCCAGTGGCCTGCAGACCATGATATCCTCAGGTACAGTCTCAGATTCAGGATCCTCCTATTCACCTTCCTGAGGTTCAAAAGCTAGGGTTCCTTCAGAGGTTGCTAGGGGTTCCTTGAGCAATTTTAACAATTTCTTCTTCTTAGATGAGTTCCTACCAACACCATTAATCTTTTTAACTCTCTATAAGGGGGTCATTTTTCCCAATGGCCACAATTGTAAGGAACATTCTTCCCACTGACCACCACACTAATGTATCATGAGTTGTGGATATAGTCATTTTTAGCAGGAGTTCGCTGAGACCTAAAATTTATTTCATGTGTTCCCTTGTGTTGAAAAGGTTGAGAAAGGCTGATCTAGATGCTTTTTTTTTTTTGTTTTGGCATCCACTCTTTTAATACTAAATAGATGTAACCTTTTTGTTTCCTTACTTTCAAACCGCCTAGTAATTACATGCATTTTTTACTCACAATTTTGTTTCTCTCACTGCTGGACTTTTCCATTTTAGGTGAGAGCACCTGAAGCCCATCCTGGGTCTCCTGGCATCTCTTCCTAAAAGAAGTGCATGGTTGGGTAACCATCATGCACTCCTCAATCTCGGTCCGCCTTAAATTGTGTCATTTCCTGTCTGGAAATAACACGATTTTACATTACAGGGAAGCCCACCGACTCCTGGGAAAAGATGAGTCACATTTTCCAGGAGAAGCAGAAAGTGAAAAAGAGCCTAGGACCAAATAGGGGCAGAATACAGGGACCACCTAGCAACAAGCGACTTAGGGTGAGTATCATTTTTTTTTTCCTTCAAAGGTAAGTCTATATAGGCAAAGGACTTGAATGATGTAAAAAAAACTATTTCTGCGAAGCTCCTATACTTTTTCTGGTCACTCCCCATTCTGATCCTCAAAGACCCTCTCAAAAAATTCCAAGCTAAAATCTTACGCTTTATTTGCGGTAACAAAGGCCACAGACTTAACAAAGAGACCATGTTCCAGACCAGGGATAAGGAAGGTCTGAATCTCCCAAACCTACTGTAGTACTATCAAGTCGCCCAACTTTACCAACTCTCGATCATTTACTCCAAAGGTGCACACCCTGACTGGGTTTGCCTAGAAAGACAAGCAATCCCCAAACACACTATTGACTTTTTGCTATGGTGTCCCCCCAAAACGAGACCCCTCGTCCTGGCCCCTACCCTATCTCACTCCCTGGCCCTTTGGGATAATATCAAAAACAACACCAACCTTACCTCCTCCCGGCGGCCTCTCACTTATTCCAAAATCCAATTTTTCCTCCTGGGATGGACATTTTGGCCTTCCTCTGGTGGCTAGACAAAGACCTGTACGGAATAGGACATTTTGCAAACTCCAGGGGCCCTCTCTCTGTGGCATACTGCATCAGTAAATTAGACATGCCTGTGTTAGAGAGTTTTAGGCTCCAACAAATTTCCCACTTCATTAGATCACTGTGGAAAGACAAATCCTCCCCTTTTTCGTTAACAGCCTGGTGTGGTCAGGCCATGGAGAAGAGGTGAGGCATATCAGTGATTTCCCGATCACTAGCCTCCTCTTCTGAAAAAGCATGATACATAAGGGATTGGGAGGGTGAGCTGGGTTCAGAGTGGAGCCTAGATATCTGGCACAGGGCCTTCTCTGCGTCCTCAAAGGGGCAACACTGCCAGCCTGCCTATTAGATGGGTTAAGTGCGGGACTTGTCCTGAATTCGGGGGGGGGGCTGGCGACTGTATACTGCTATCTGGGACCCTGTATACTACTATCTGGGACCCTGTATACTGCTACCTGGGGCTCTGTATACTGCTATCTGATGACTCTGTATACTGCTATCTGGGGCTCTGTATACTGCTACCTGGGACTCTGTATACTGCTATCTGGGACCCTGTATACTGCTATCTGGGGCTCCGTAGACTGCTATCTCGGATTCTGTATACTGATATATGGTGATTCTGTATACTGATATATGGTGACCCTGTATACTGCTATATGGGGCTCTGTATACTGCTATCTGGGACTCTGTATACTGATATATGGTGATTCTGTATACTGATATATGGTGACTCTGTATACTGCTATCTTGGGCTCTGTATACTGATACATGGTGATTCTGTATACTGATATATGGTCACCCTGTATACTGCTATCTGGGGCTCTGTATATTGTGATATGGTGACTCTGTATACTGATATATGGTGACTCTGTATACTGCTATCTGGGGCTCTGTATACGGATATATGGTGATTCTGTATACTGATATATGGTGACCCTGTATATTGCTATCTTGGGCTCTGTATACTGATATATGGTGATTCTGTATACTGATATATGGTGACCCTGTATACTGCTACCTGGGGCTCTGTATACTGCTATCTGATGACTCTGTATACTGCTATCTGGGGCTCTGTATTCTGCTACCTGGGACTCTGTATACTGCTATCTGGGACCCTGTATACTGCTATCTGGGGCTCCGTATACTGCTATCTCGGATTCTGTATACTGATATATGGCGATTCTGTATACTGATATATGGTGACCTTGTATACTGCTATATGGGGCTCTGTATACTGCTATCTGGGACTCTGTATACTGATATATGGTGATTCTGTATACTGATATATGGTGACTCTGTATACTGCTATCTTGGGCTCTGTATACTGATACATGGTGATTCTGTATACTGATATATGGTCACCCTGTATACTGCTATATGGGGCTCTGTATATTGTGATATGGTGACTCTGTATACTGATATATGGTGACTCTGTATACTGCTATCTGGGGCTCTGTATACGGATATATGGTGATTCTGTATACTGATATATGGTGACCCTGTATATTGCTATCTTGGCTCTGTATACTGATATATGGTAATTCTGTATACTGATATATGGTGACCCTGTATACTGCTATCTGGGGCTCTGTATATTGTGATATGGTGACTCTGTATACTGATATATGGTGATTCTGTATACTGATATATGGTGACCCTGTATACTGCTATCTGGGGCTCCGTAGACTGCTATCTCGGATTCTGTATACTGATATATGGTGATTCTGTATACTGATATATGGTGACCCTGTATACTGCTATATGGGGTTCTGTATACTGCTATCTGGGACTCTGTATACTGATATATGGTGATTCTGTATACTGATATATGGTGACTCTGTATACTGCTATCTTGGGCTCTGTATACTGACACATGGTGATTCTGTATACTGATATATGGTCACCCTGTATACTGCTATCTGGGGCTCTGTATATTGTGATATGGTGACTCTGTATACTGATATATGGTGACTCTGTATACTGCTATCTGGGGCTCTGTATACGGATATATGGTGATTCTGTATACTGATATATGGTGACCCTGTATATTGCTATCTTGGGCTCTGTATACTGATATATGGTGATTCTGTATACTGATATATGGTGACCCTGTATACTGCTACCTGGGGCTCTGTATACTGCTATCTGATGACTCTGTATACTGCTATCTGGGGCTCTGTATACTGCTACCTGGGACTCTGTATACTGCTATCTGGGACCCTGTATACTGCTATCTGGGGCTCCGTATACTGCTATCTCGGATTCTGTATACTGATATATGGTGATTCTGTATACTGATATATGGTGACCTTGTATACTGCTATATGGGGCTCTGTATACTGCTATCTGGGACTCTGTATACTGATATATGGTGATTCTGTATACTGATATATGGTGACTCTGTATACTGCTATCTTGGGCTCTGTATACTGATACATGGTGATTCTGTATACTGATATATGGTCACCCTGTATACTGCTATATGGGGCTCTGTATACTGTGATATGGTGACTCTGTATACTGATATATGGTGACTCTGTATACTGCTATCTGGGGCTCTGTATACGGATATATGGTGATTCTGTATACTGATATATGGTGACCCTGTATACTGCTATCTGGGGCTCTGTATATTGTGATATGGTGACTCTGTATACTGATATATGGTGATTCTGTATACTGATATATGGTGACCCTGTATACTGCTATCTGGGGCTCTGTATACTGATATATGATGATTCTGTATACTGATATATGGGGACTCTGTATACTGATATATGGTGATTCTGTATACTGATATATGGTGACCCTGTATACTGCTATCTGGGGCTCTGTATACTGTGATATTGTGACTCTGTATACTGCTATCTGGGGCTCTGTATACTGTGATATGGTGACTCTATATACTGCTATCTGGGGCTCTGTATACTGCTATATGGTGACTCTGCATACTGCTATATGGTGACTCTGTGAGAGTATACTGCTATCTGGCGACTCTGTATACTTCTACCTGGTGAATCTGTATACTCATACTGTATCTGGTGATGCTGTATATACCACTATCTGGTGATGTTGTATACCCTAGCTGGTGATGCTGGGCTGTATACTCCTGACACAAGGGGTGGAAACTATAGGGGTTGTGACTTATGAGAAGTGGGATGGGTCAAAAAGGAAGGGCGGGGTCTGGCACCCCCCCATCCTAAAATTTCACCAGCCGCCACTGATCTAGATACTGGAGACCAAGGAGTGAAGGCTCATATGGAGGTCTCACCTTGAGTGTTTGAAACCCTGTTTAAGACAGGACACCTACTCCAAACTGCAGGTATACTAGATCATAGGAAACCTTGCAGAATTAAAGGATTGAATCCTCTGTTCCCTGCTGTAAGGATTGAATTGTATGCAAGTAAGCCTAGATAGGGGATTACGTGGCAGATGATGCTCAGGCGTGTCCTCACTCTCTGGGATCCAGTAACTCTTGCATATCTGGGTAAACCAATTCTGAAAGCTTGGGCAGATTCTTCCCTTGGGTCTTTCAAATAGTGAGGGACGTGTTGTTTCACTCTCCATTCATCTGGATAGGACTTCCTCAAGATGGCCAGTAACACTGATGCATTATTTCATATGGCTAATATGGTTAGAGGAAGGTTCTCAGATATCCAAGTGTCAAGCCATAAACTACCTTGTTGTGCCATTATCAGGCAGCATGGCTCCAGTCTTTTCTTCAGTGCTACACAAAGGTCTGCATCTTTGTATCTGGATTACGACATTATCCATCCAGCATATCCAAACTAAATTGTCTGAATTACCACAAGCATTGGAAATAGGTTTGAGGTTGAAGAGATACATGGAAGTAGCCCTTCTATAAAAGGTCAAACAACTGGCTCTTCAGGCCTAACTGCATCAGTAGAGGACAATAGCTGTACATTAAAGACAATTGTATTGTTGCGGATCAAGTTAGTTCAAGGGGCTTAGATGGCTAGGACAAATCCATCAATTGAGTACAGAGTGCTTTACCAGACAGATTGTTCATCTATGTACAGAACTCAAGGGAGTATCTCCAGAATTAATATGTCACTGCTACATATTTAACATGTTTTGGGCTCATTTAAAGTGGACCCAACGGCCTTAGCTACAATATACTTTGGTCATTTAGTGGGATAGAGCTAATCCTCGATTTAAACACTTCAGCATTACCCACACTTGTTTTTTTGGTGATTGCTACATCCCATACTTGTATGCTGGCATGCTTGTGTCAGGAAAATGGAAAATTGTATACTTACCTGACGGTAATTTTCCTTTCCTGATGCTAAAGCATGCCAGCATATAGGTCCCTCCCTAAGGGCTTTGCAGTGATAAGTGACAAGAATGCTGCCTGGTGGGAAGTGACTGATGTTATAGTATAACCGGTTCCTGGAATTGGGCGTGGGGGCGGAGCCTACCATACATATATGCTGGCATGCTTTAGCATCAGGAAAGGAAAATTATCGTCAGATAAGTATACAATTTTCCATTAAATCAGCATGCCAAACAACTCCACTGCAAGTGTCTGTCTGGTGTCCTATCTGGCGTCAGTATTTCAGCAGACTTCTAACATGTGTGGTGAATGCTATCTGCAGGAGAGAGAGGGGAGGGCAATGGAATGTGTAGCCGAAAAAGTAAGCATTCTTCTACAAAATGGAGTGCTACCAGTAAATGTATTGGGAGCACTGTAATGCATTGAGGGGTTTTGGGGCAAAAGTCAGTAAGTGTGCATGCCTGAGGCCTTAGTGTCGGACATGAATCTCTGGCTACATCCCAGCTAATATCATCAAAAGAGGTCTGGGCACTGGCTCAGTAACTACCTGCAAGACTTCCAGACTTAATGATGCAGTGCAGGGCAGTGGGACAGCCTTTAGAAGCAGCAGTACAAGCCAGGGAATCAGCCACAATCAGCATTCCTCTCTCCTGGGCAAACATTACCTCCCAAGATAGCACCAGAAAAGAAGGAGACACGCAGTGGCCTGAGAGCTACCCAGCCAGTCTCCTCATATAGGACGTGTATCCCAGCTTGCTGCTGCCAGGGATCCGTTCTCATCTCAGTCCTTGGGGGAACAGGCAGCAGTGCCTCATGGTGAGCTATCCCCTTTTCCTTCTTCCCCAGTATGACTTAGGAAAACATTGGTCTGCAGGGTCCCCAGTATCTTCTCTGGAAATAAACATGGTTGAAATAGCAGAACTTGCTTTGAGCCAGTCGAGTCTTACACATGACCCACCTGAATTACAGTCAGTGCCTTATCCAGGGGATGTGATGTACATAGCCTGCTTATCAGCATGACTACAGCAAGAACTGTCTAAAGCTTATTCTATCATAACGACAGACCTCAGACAAGATTTTCAGAACATTGGCAATAGATTAGATAATAAATCAAGGTTGTATCCGTGCTCAAACATTGACTATAAAAGTGAAGAGAATCTAAAAACTATAGCTGCTAGTGTGGGCAAATAGATAATCACCCCACAATACAAATAAAACCAATAAGTGCAGGGCTAATCAAAAAATATTGAAACAATACAAATTGGATAAAATTAAATGGCAATTATAATAATAAATAGTACATGTGCAACTCACCATTTAAACCTGTGTTATTAATACACAAGCACTAGTAAACAAAGTCCATAATGTTCAAAGGGACACATAGAAAAAATCTTCCATAGATGAGACTGGAAGTGGAACACCATGTGAAGAAAGGAGGAGAGTAGAGTTGAGCGAACTTCTAGAAGTCTGGGTTCTGCTGGTTCGGCCGAACTTCGGGATAAAGGTCTGCATCTTTGTATCTAGATTACGACATTATCCATCCAGCATATCCAAACTAAATTGTCTGAATTACCACAAGCATTGGAAATAGGTTTGAGGTTGAAGAGATACATGGAAGTAGCCCTTCTATAAAAGGTCAAACAACTGGCTCTTCAGGCCTAACTGCATCAGTAGAGGACAATAGCTGTACATTAAAGACAATTGTATTATTGCGGATCAAGTTAGTTCAAGGGGCTTAGATGGCTAGGACAAATCCATCAATTGAGTACAGAGTGCTTTACCAGACAGATTGTTCATCTATGTACAGAACTCAAGGGAGTATCTCCAGAATTAATATGTCACTGCTCCAGGGGCGTGTCCGGGACGCTGAGACAGATGGCCGCTTAGCTTTACAGCTCCGCCAAACCAAAGCCCCTTCAATAGCTTCCCTGAGAGGAATAATGAGCACAACTGAGAAAAAAGACCGTGACCGATCCACAAATCGTTCCCGCTCACCCCGCCGCCCAGATACCCAACTCAGCGCTACCGTTCCGGCGATGTTTCGTTCACGGCCTAGTTCCCGAGAGGCCGCCAAAGAAGCCGGGGCCTCAATTGCCGGAGCGGGTGGAGGTAGGAACCGCAGCCGAAATCCAACCTTGAAGGATCCTCCGGGAGACACCTCCTCGGGTCGAGCCCTGTGCCTGGAAGACCTCAGAGCGGTCGCAGCGGACATTAAAAGCACGCTGACCGCCGCAATCGAGGATTTAAAATCGAATCTGCAGTCCATGGCGGACAGGGTGGAAGAATTGGAAGACAACGTGGACAGACACGAGGTAAACATTCGGTGCAACGAACGATCGGTAGCCGCACATACGATCCAAATCAGAGAACTTCAAAGAGGTTTGGAAGATGTAGAAAACAGGAACCGAAGGCATAACATTAGAATACGAGGTCTCCCAGAAACGATCGATTCGGATCATCTAGTGGAAGCAGTCACAGGTATCTTCAATGATTTACTAGGAAGGCCGCCAGACACAAGAGTTGAGTTTGACCGCCTGCATAGGGCACTCCGCCCAAGAGGAAGGGATACTGACCACGGAAGCCAAGGACAAAAGATGTAGAAGGTTTGGAGAAACTTCAAGAGACTAAACCTAGCATACACGCCGATGGCTAGCAAGCAACGTGGCTTACAAATGGAGCACAGACAGGTGCAACAGAAGGTTAAGAAGGTGGGACAGGCGGTACCTGACGTCTAAGCTAAAATTTAGGAGCTAACGCCGCCAGTCGCACGAAAATTACAGGCGACGCTGGCGAGACTCCAGAAGGTCCGTGTCCCGAGCTGGGCTCCTCCACAGAGGGCCTCCTAGGAAGTTCCAACCTAAAGCCGACGCCAAGGATGGAGGTGGGCGAGGCCGTTAAC
>BLSH010410205.1:41608-56540 GCA_018402905.1 Glandirana rugosa | reverse complement strand
GTTCGAGATTGATGGGCTTGTTTTCCTATTAGCAGATGAAGAGTCCAAGTCTGGATCTAATGCTACATTGAAGTCTCCTCCAATAATCAGGGTTCCTTGTGTCTTTTCCATAATTTCAGATAACAGAGGGTTGAGAAATTTTTTGATCTTGGTGTTGGGGGCATATATGTTCGCCAGGGTGAATAGAGCGTTGTTCAATTCGCATATTAAGATCAGATAACGACCATTGGGATCAGGAGTGATGTTGATGATTTTGAAGTTCACTGTGTTTCTGATGGCTATTAGGACTCCACATTTTTTCTTTTGGTGGTTGGCCATAAAGATATGAGGGAAGTGAGGGAAGCTAAATTTTGGGCACTTTTCAGCTGCAAGATGTGTCTCTTGGGCAAAGATTACGTCAGCTTTGGCAGAGTTGGCCTCCTTATGTAGGGCGTTACGTTTGAAGGGGCTGTTAAGGCCCTTTACATTAATGGAGACAAATTTCAGCGGCATGACCATGCGGTGGATTCCGCTTGTGTTGGTTGGAATGTACTTGTGAGGGTGCAAAGACAGTACCTTGGATCCAAGCGCCAAAAGGTCGTGGGACCACCGGATGTGTATTGACCTTGGAAGCAGGTTCCAGCAAATGTGTCCTGTTGAAGAGAAGTAGACTTTCGTAGTTCTGAGACTTTGCTTCGACTCCCAGGCGGACAGGGATGCGGGAAGGGAAAGAGCATAGAGATGAAGAGAAAACAGAAACAGTCATTAACTGTGCATAAAAAGGGCCTGGTGAAACCCAGGGCAACATTGCAGCTGTCGTGCTGCTTATGTAGTAACTGGGGGTACGGGAGCACCAGTGTACACTGGTTTAGGGAACTAGTATAAGGTAAATGGAGTTCCTCTGCTCGCATAGTGGCTGCATCAACAGGGGTAAGATCTGTTACGGCTTGAATGGTAGTAGGGGGAGCTTAGGACCATTCGTTATGTAGCCTCTCCGGGGGAGATCCTTCCTGCATTGGCATCTCTGCTGGAACTAGTTGCCATTCTTTAAAGAGCGCTAGGCCCTTGTCAACGCTGTAGATTGGGTATGTTTTCCCTTTCCACGTGATCAAAAGCTTTGTTGGAAAGCCCCATCTGTAAATCACATTGTTGCTACGTAGTATTTTGGTGAGGGTTAGAAGTTTTTTCTTGTTTAAAGCTGTTTGTTGGGAAATATCTGTGTATAAGGAGATATTCATGAACTCATCCGGGACTATCGGAGATCTCTTGGCTGCCGCCATGATCCGTTCTTTGACGTGATAGTAATGAATGCGGGCAAGAGTATCTCTGGGAGCTGTGTCAGGGATAAATTTTGGCTTTGGAATGCGATGAGCTCTGTCAATACAAAGCTCTATGTCGCTCAGTGCTGGGATCATGGCTTCCATCATGCGCTGTATGAAATTTGTCAGTTCGTTCGGTGGAATTGATTCCGGTATGCCCCTAAATTTTATGTTATTCCGCCTCGAGCGGTCCTCGAGGTCGGAGAGCTTATTTAATAGGCGTTGGATCTCTTGTTCTTGGTCGGTGTATGCATCCACCAGATCATTGTGTGCCGCATATAAATCTGCCATTTTATTTTCTAGGTGGACAATTCTGTCCTCATGTGATTGCACTGTGTCATGTAGAGGGTTAAACATGCTGGCAAAGTCCTGGAATAAAGAGTGTTTTAAAGACAGAAGCATGCTTTTCATGGTAGATTCAGAGATCGCTTGCTCTGAGGCTGGGAAGGCTTCTATGGTGGGGCCTGGAACTGAGGCCTGCATTGCTGTCTGCAATAGGACCGGGTGTAGGCCTGGGCCTGGATTATCCTCCTCCCTCCTCTGTTTCGTTTTGGCCGGGCTGCGTGTTGTAGGAGAGGCTGGTGGAGAGGAGGAAGCTTCCTCTCCCTCCGGAGAGTGAGAGGCAATTGTGAGGCTGCCTGAGGTGTTAGCGTGGTAGGTGCTTGTGTATGGGCGCGGGCCTTCGGATGCATCCGCGCCATTTTGCTTACCTCCCCGCCGCTCAGCTGGGAAGAAGTCCGTGAGACGCTGTGGCTGTTTGGAGCCTTTTCTGCGTTTGCTCATCGTTCCCCTATGTGTTCGGGATATTCCGGTCACTTCGGTGGACAGAATCGGTTCCCCCTTTTGCTTTGTGTGCTGCGATGAGCGAGGCTGGAGCAGGAGCTCTGAGTTATGCGGCCATCACAGACGCCGGCCGGACACGCCCCCCTTCTGTTGGTGATATTTAATAAGCACTTAGCCCGTAACAAAGGCTACCCGCCTACTGCGGTCTCTGCCATTAGACAGTCAGGTAATAGGTAATGGGCACAGCCACCTCACGTCACCTGGTGGCACCGCCCCTTGTGATGTCACAAACCCAGCATGCACTGGTCGGTGATATCACAAGGTGATGAATAACTACAAGTATTGAACCTTGTCAGCTGCTATATACACACCAGCTGCCAGCACTCACCATCTCCCTTCAATGTGGTCAATCAAGCACATAATCAATATAACTAAGAGTTATATACATGAGTGCAGCGCTACATAAACTAAATCATGTGCAAACTACAGATGCTAATTAAATGCAGTACATCCATCATAAAGTGCAAATAAATATATCCTTCTTGTAGAATGACTACATAAGTGTAAAGTGATGCATTAATAAAGTGCAACAGAATTCATTCCTAGAGTTTAGAGTTCATGCAATAGTCCATATTATACAGTCTTGATAGTTTATCCTGCTCTCCACATCAGTTGCATAAATCATCAAATTTGTGATAGTTGCAGCTACGTGAAGCGATAAGCCCACAACACCCTGTGCCCATCACCAGATGTGCCCTCACCTCCTGGGCGTTATTAAAACACCTTCAAATATCCTCCTTTGAGCAGATTAACAGACACCAAGATATCCTCCTCTTCAAATATTGCACACCATTTTCTCCTCACTATGCCCGAACCTCTTAAACTCCTTCAGAATCTTCACCAAAGGCTCGATGAGGATCATGCAAAATGATATTACACCAACATCGCATAATTCCGTTTAACATCAGGGTTTATTAAAAACTTCAATAAAAACACTCACATGCTTATAAATAAAATACACATATACTCATCAGTGGGATAATTCAGGTCCCTCCTATCCCTGAGATCTGCAGCTCTCCTGGGTTAGAAACTGGATTCCTCACTTGCTCTCCACCTCTGAGTATAATATCCTCACTCCTTAGAACACTCACCACACACCGTCCATCGACCTGGTTAGCCCCTCCTAATGGTTTTGTTACCTCACATAACTTTGACTGGGAGATCTAACTGGTCGAACGAACATTTGCATTATATACATGCCGCCACCATGTTTCTGTAGCCCATATAGCACACATGGCGATTGCCATTTTCCTGTGGATTCCCATTGAAATACATGGTGAATGCTGTACTCTCCATTTTTCTTGTTCCTTGTTGTTATTCCTTATGCTTTATTTATTAGCTAAAGTGATGGATACCACTCCTATTTAGCTAAAAATATCTCTATATTATCTTCTCTTATATCGCTACATCATCATAACTTTGCACAATGCTATGCCCATTCAAGCTGTTTAATCCAATCATATATAAACATACGCTTATCTATGCCTACTATGCATCTCCTTATACTGCCATACTGTCACCAGGTGGCTCAGCCCCTTACCCACTGTATATAAGAACCCTCAAACAGTGGAGCAGAAAGATGACAGATGTGTTTTTCTTTGTTATTGACACTTTTTTTGGTGAATGAGTGGGGGTACAATGTACCCCATACTAATTCACATGGGGGCAGGATCTGGGGGCCCTCTTGTTAAAGGGGGCTTCCAGATTCTGATAAGTCCCCTGCCCATAGACTCCCACAAACACAGCCCGGTGTTGTGGGAAAGGGGCCCTTGTCCCCATCAACATGGAGACAAGGTGCTTTATGGTGGGGGGACAGAGCTCCCCTGCCCCAAAGCACCCCCCATGTTGAGGGCATGTGGTCTGGTATGGTCAGGGCGGGGGTGATTGCTCGTCACCCCAAACCATTTTTTAAAAAATTATTGGTGGGGTTCCCTTTAAAATCTGAAAAGCCTGGTATGGCTTGGGGGGACCCCCACACTATCTTTTTTTACTTTTTTCCATTGCCAGCAATGTTTTTATTTTCATTCAGCTGTCAGGGGGGAAACCCATTGACAGCTGAGGACTCATCCGTTCTTAAGGACGCCACGCCCAGCTTCCCAGCCGCACTCCTTAACAACAGCTATTCACTGTGCCCGGATTGGGCAAAACTTTACCCAATCAGGCCTTAAATTTCACTGTGCAGCATGCAGTGCATTGTGGAGTGCTCAGCTGGTGAACATTCCGAAGATTGCTCCCTAAATTCTGGTGTTCGCCAAACAAGCCAGAACCATTCGTCCAACTCTAATATAGACTATTACAAACTTAAATAGAAAAAAAAAAACGATATTCAAAAACAGCAATAAAAAATAAATCAGTTTGAATAAAGTCCAATGCAAAAGTGCCCAAAATATGTGATAAATATCACCACAAAGAAAGTGTCTTACACCAGCTAATGGAAATCCTCTCCATCACACATGAGCAAGAGAATTAACATGCACTCGGCTTTAACCACATCCCACCTGGCCTATAGCAGAATGACGGTTGGTGGTTTCATTATCCTGACTGGGTGTCATATGAAGCCACTCGCGTGTTACCCCAAGGGTATGCAGCATGGAGATCGATAGTGCGGTGTGTCGCTCTGACAAACCTCATCTCCAATCTCAGTAAAGATCGTTTGACAATCACAGCTGATGACATCATAACCAGGAAGTTCCGGTTATTGGCTTTTCCTCTATTCGCACTGGCAGGGCTTGAGTAGAGCAGAGCCGATAAGTGGCTCTCCTGATGGGGGGGTCTGTGCTGATAATCAGCGCATTGATTATCAGTGCAGACCCATCAGTGGTGCCCACGAGGATGCCCACAAGTGCCCACCTAGAGTGCTAATCTGTGCCCACCAGGGATGCCAATCCGTGTCCACCAGGGATGTCAATCAGTGCCCATCAGGGATGCCAATCAGTGCCCATCAGTGATGCCTGTCAGTGCCTCCTCATCAGTGCTGCTCATCAGTGCCATCTATCAGTGCCCATCAATGCCGCCCATCATTGCCCATTGGTGCCACCCATCAGTGTCCATCATTGCCACCCATCAGTGCTGCATATCAGTGCTGCCTATCAGTGCCCATCAGTGCTGCATATCAGTGCAGCCTATCAGTGCTGCATATTAGTGTCTCATCATCAGTGCCCATCAGTGTCACTTCATCAGTGCTCATCAGTGCCACCTCATCAGGGCCCGCCAGTTCCACCTATTAGCGCCAGTGAAGGAGAAAACTTAGAAAAACGTTTTTTTCAAAATGTTCGGCCTTTTTTTTATTTTTTTTTAGAAAAAAATAAAAACCCCAGTGGTAATCAAATACCACCAAAAGAAAGCTAGTTGTGGATAAAAAATGATAAATATTTCATATGGTTACAGTGTTGCATGACCATGCAATTGTCATTTAAAGTGCTATAGCGCTGAAAGCTGAAAATTGGCCTGGGCAGGAAGGGGGTGAAAGTGCCCTGTATTGAAGTGGTTAAAGCTGCCAGAGGAAAACAGCAATGTTCACATTTGTGTCAATAGGATCCTTAGCACATGGTCAACCATCTCCATTCTCACAATAGGGACACCTTTCAGTACCAGTTGTCACCACTGGGGACAGTCAGAAGTTTTGCCTGATACTGCCTGTGAAAAAAGGACGTACCACACGTAGCCACAAGCAGGGGACCACACACAGTGTAGTATATTTATTAGTATATATTCCACATAAAAAGTAAAAGGCTTCATCCAAATGCCAGTAAAATGATTACCATGACAAATAAAATAGTGCACTTACAAAAACAGCTGCCAGTTCCAAGCATGGAAGTGGCAGAAAGACAACAGTGTGTAGCGCCTGTCACAATGCATTTCATGTGAATGCACATCTTCAGGGGACGCTAGCAGTAATAACAGTGATTTATTTTTTATTATCAATTTTGAATATTGTATGTAAGAGATTGTCATATTTTGGGAATTATCTAACCAGGAGGCCCATTCTTTTTGAAATTTGGGTATAGTTAAGTTTTACAAACATATATTCCAGATGTAAGTGTTGATTAAGAGTGTGGTAAGGTTGTTGAAGAGATGAAGGAGAGCTACTATTCCAATTATGTGCTATAGAAAGTCTGGCCACTATGAAGATATATGTTAAAATGGTATGATATTGTATCTAGCACTGTCCCCATAGGGCTTGCTGTGTGTTGACTTCATAGGTCTCTCTCCAGTTACCTGAAGCTGATTACTAAGGGTTTCTACCTTTGTTGCTAGGGGTTTCCGCTTGCCCCACCCTTACTCCCACTTGCTCGTTACTCAATGACCAGTCCAGGGTATTTTGGTTTTTGTATTTTATTTTGGAACTTGGATGGGAGAAGGGATTAGGGGGATACTCCAACTAGAACTATTCACAATGGATAAGGACAACTCTCACTTGGCCTTGCTGGATTATTTGTGGAAGCAGTCACACTGCTTTAACCATACTGCCACATGTATGGAGGAATTAAGTCTTCTTGCTCTCACTAGCAGCAGACTTGATGCACTACATTATCTTCAGGATACTCTCTAGTATCCACTTTACTAAAACCCATCCACTGACTCTTGTAGCTGAAGGGGTTGGCCCTCATTTGGCAGGCCCCAAAGACACAGAGCTGTACTCACAGTAGACAGAATCAGACCTGGTATCTCCCTTCCAGTTAGCTCTGCAGGACCACTGGGTTCAGCTTCTCTCTCTCTAGGCCCTTGGGTCAACCATTCAAGGCCGCACGATCACCTCCACAGAGGAGAGGGCAGCCGCTCTAAGTACATGTACTCTGGGTTTTTATACACTATCCCAACATGCAATGCAGCACTTTTACTCTGCCAATTGCCAAGACTATAACAAAGCCTGAGCACTCGCATGTTAGGTCCCTTCCCACTGTCCAATATGCCTCCATATTGGACCAGCGAGGGACAGTCAAACAAACTGAGCTGCACTTGAGCACAATGAGCAGACCTAACCAATAGATCCTGCTCCCAGGTAGGCAGAGAGCACTCTAAGTTTTTCCTGACCATCTTCCTGGTAAGCAGAAAGACCAAAAACTATACTCTCTTCTGGCACCTACCTAGGAAGGTGCCACATGTATAAACCAGACTTCAAGTCCCAGTCGAGCTAGCTGAGCTGTAATTGCAGTGGATCTATCAGTAACATTTGTAATGAGGGTTTGCATGTCTTTCCAGAACAATGAAAGCACTGGACAATAGTGTTGGGCGAACAGTTCGGGCCAAGCAAAAATTTGGCCTGTTCGCCTGCTCGGCGAACATCCAAATTTGCGGGGTGCTCACCCTCTGTGGTCCCACAGTGCACTGCATGTTGCACAATGCATTCTAGGGCCCTAATTGTATGAAGTTTTGTACCTGACCAGCAATTATGGCACTGTCATAGCCCTGATTGAACAAAATGATGATGACTTTGTTCAATCACGGTTCAGTGCGCAAAGTTCCACCCCACACTATAAAAGGCTTCTTCCCATAGGAAACTTTTGCAATGTGTTATTAGAGTGGATATAGATAGAGAAGGGCTCAGTTTGCTACTAGTGAGTTAGTGCTTTCACTTATTGTGACTCTGAGTGTAGAGTGTTAGTGCAATGTTAGTATAATGTGTGTATAGTGTGTCAGTATAGTGTAGTGTGAGCATAGTGTGAGTATACTGTGCGAGTATATTGTGTCAGTATAGTGTAGGGTGTCAGCATTGTGTGCCAGCATAGTGTAGTGTACTAGTGTAGTGCAGTGTTTAACATAACATTAAATAACATTTAGGGCTATAAACAGTGCTGTATACCCCTTTTTTATTGGTTGCTGCATGTTTGTTTTGTATTTATTTTTGTCCCATGTCTGCCACCTTTATTTTAAATTGTCAGCCGTGGCTTTTCTGACTGCCATGATGGTGTTCCCCCTTTTTTATTTTTTTTATAGATTTTACATTTCTGTCAGCATCAGTCCTCAATTTAAAGCTCACCAAACACCACTTTCCAGCGTATCCAATCACACATTTCCCCGTTTCTATTAAATTTGAGTAATAAGCCCCACCCCATCATGTCTGGGAGGTCAACGAGGAGAGGCAGATGTTGCCATGCCACTATGAGGAGGCCAGCAGCATCTGTGTCCACAGGCAAATGTAGATGTAGTCCATCCTCAGGCAGGGCACCTTTGTCTCTGTTTAGTGATGGTGCCCATGCTATTTAGCCTCAGCATGCAGAGGAGGTGGTGGACTTACTTACTAAACCATCTTCATCCTCTTTATCCTCTATGACCCAAGCTGACAGTAGTGTGCAGTTTACCGCAGCTGCCAGATCCACTTATTAGGCCTCCTTGTCCACAACTACTCCTGCCATAGCCCCAGCATCATGCATGTAGGAGTCAGCTGAATTATTAGAACACAGCATCAGCCACTTGCTTCTTGAAGATGCACCAATATTACTAGATTCTGATGTTGGCTCCGAGGTAGAGGAAGGGAGTAACATGAGCCTACAGAGAGGGGAGAACACTGATGAACAACAAACTGACAGTCATGTTTTCCCCAACCACAATGTATTGCCAAGGTGGCTCTAGGGATGGTGAGGATGGAGGGAATGATTATGATGGGGTCACTGATGCGACTTGGGTGCCAGATAGAGCAGAGAAGGAAAGTGAGGGGAAAAAACAACCTCGACAAGGCAGGATGTCCTCCAGAAGCAGCCATCATAGAAGAGTAGAGAGCAGCCAGCCTATTCCATCAGATTGTGAAGCTATTATCTCCTGGCTCACTTCCCACAGCTCAGTTGTTTGGGACTTTTTTAGCACATGTGCAGCCAATTGCACTGTTGCAATTTGCAATCTCTGCCACAAGCAGACCGAGTGTGGCAAAAACACCAGCCATTTGGGTACCGCATGCTTGAAAAGGCATTTAACCTCACACCCCTAAGCCCATTGGCAGCACTGGAAAGAAATACACAAGGGACACAATTGTTCTCCTCCTCACTCCTCACCTTTCATTCAACCCCCCACTATATCTCATGTCCTCCCAACAACCTCCGCTGACAGGGATGATGGTATAGCAAAGTGTGTGTTGGGTCCTTGCAACACGTTTGTCAGCAACACACCACCAGCTGTAAAGTATAGCAGGCAAATTTTTCTGCCCCAGCTGCTGCATCAAAAAAAAATACACTCCTTGCCACCCACATGTCCAGCTATTAAATTCTAGCTTGTCTAAATTGCTGGCTTTACCATTCCTGCCTTTCCGCTTAGTGGATTCTTCCCCCTTCCTTGAATTTGCATAATGTGCTGTACTACAATTCCAGGTTCCCAGTCCCTATTTCTTTGCACATAAGGCCATTCCAGCTCTGTACCATCACATGGAAGGCAATGTTTTGGCATTGTTGGACAAGGCAGTCAGCAGCAAGATCCAAATTGCTGCTGACACATGGTCCAGCAAGCTTGGTCAGAGACGATCTATTTAGTTCACAGCACACTGGGTAACTCTGCTTGCAACTGAGAAGGATGCCAGACAGGGCTCAGTGCTGGAGTTTGTTTTGCCACCACGTAGCCATACTTGGTAATGATGATGCAAGATCTGTCAGCTCCTCCATGTTCTCCTGTGTTGAATTGTCCTATGGACCACCAGTACCCCCTAAGCGTTTAAGGGGCCATTCAGTGAGTCAGGCTAAAATATGCCATGCAGTGCTTCAACTACTCTGTCTAGAGGATGGAAGCCACACCGGAACAGAGATTCTTTCAGTTCTGCAGGGGCAGGCCCAGAGTTGGTTCACACCACAGAAGCTTTAGCCAGGAATAATGATGTGTGATAATGGCACTAACCTGGCTGCCCTTTGACAGGGAAAGGTTCTCAATTTGGTGCTGGCAATTTTGGAGGCATTGAGAGTAGTACGTGGCTGGGAGGAGGCAGTTCTAGATACTGTAATCTTCAGTAATCCCAAGAATCTTGCTTCTCAAGCCTCCACAAACGTGTGGTGCATGGGCTCCCTTATTCTTCAAAGCCTGCAAAAGGAACCGAGAATTTGTGGCATTGTTAGGAACGCTTTCACCAGTTGGTGGCACTGTAACCCCCACACCTAGGGGCTGCAGTTCCAGTGTTCACCAGCAGGTGTCTCTTCGCAGTCAGGACCTGATATCATCTCCTGCAATCAAGCATCACCTGAGACTGTTTGCAGGAAGTGTATTTAAACCTGGGAGTGCTGTGCTAGCTTGCCTTGGTATTGTTCCTCGTGCCTCTGTATCCTGAGACCTGTATCCGGAAACCTGCATTGTCCTGCTCCCCAGTTCCCTCTGACTGATCTCCCGTGGATGACCCTGGCCTGGCTTGAAGTTTATGGTTTGGACTTTCCTTACTGCTCTAGTTATATGCTTTTGGTTGGCTTCACTATTTCTATTTTGGTTGTGCATTTTAGTTCACTGTCACACCTTATAATAAATCCTCTTATTTTAGTTACGCTTTTGTTTGGTATTTTCTGTGCAGTCCACACATTTCTGGTCACACCCCTTTTCTGACAGGCATCAAGGAGAAGGATCTTTATTGGTTGGCAAGTCTCCTTGACCACCATTACAAAGGCTAAGTCTCAAACTCATCCTGCCCTCGCAGGGAGCACAGGATGAAATTTCTTGAGGACACTTGCTTGAAGTGATTGTAGCCGTATTAGTGCAATAGTGCCAGAGAAAACTGAGTACGGTCCGTGATACTTTTTTTATATGCACTAACATAACATTTTTCAGGACAAGCTGTCGGGGTATCTCCCCTTCTTCAAGGTCCAAGCAGTACTGAATAAAAACAGTTTTAGCCAAATGTTAAAAAAAGAGAAAAAAAAATAAAGAGAAAAAAACCTCTAAGGGAAAGGAAAAACAAACAAATACAAATCAATGTATAAGGCCCTGGTAATGAAACTAGCTGTAGAGATAGTGAGATAAGACAGGCAGAGTTATAGACTGGGGAGGGGAGGGGAGGGGGGGACCCCCTCTGTGACTGTCACCCCCCCTCCCCTCCCCAGTCTATAACTCTGCCTGTCTTATCTCACTATCTCTACAGCTAGTTTCATTACCAGGGCCTTATACATTGATTTGTACTTGTTTGTTTTTCCTTTCCCTTAGAGGTTTTTTTCTCTTTATTTTTTTTTCTCTTTTTTAACATTTGGCTAAAACTGTTTTTATTCAGTACTGCTTGGACCTTGAAGAAGGGGAGATACCCCGAAAGCTTGTCCTGAAAAATTTTATGTTAGTGCAAATAAAAAAAGTATCACGGACAGTACTCAGTTTTCTCTTGAGGACACTTGAAAGAGGAGTGGAAAAAGCTAGTTATAAAGCTCCTGTTGGTCAAAGGAGGAGCAGAGGAGAAAGGGGCCGCCTCAGTAATGCATTCAAAATTTTTTTGGCCTCTGCGCCTATTGCAGTTTCAAGATCTCATCGGCAGTGCTTGCATCATATGGTGGAAGATTATCTAGGGATGAAAACAGACATGTAGAGCTTTCTAGTAGATGATCCACTGGGTTTCTGGGTCATGAGAATAGACCACTGGCCAGAACTCGCCCATAATGCAATTGAGCTGTTGGGCTGCCTGGCATCCAGTGTGCTTTCTGAATGGGCATTCAGTGCTGCCAGAGGTTTTGTAAGCCCACGTTCACACTGATTCAAATTGCATGTCATGTCAAATTGCATGCCAAATTGGCGGCTATTGCCGGCAATGGCACCGTCTGAATCGGAGCAGTGCTGGCTTTGCGGCGCCACACCGATTTCCAAACGTAGTTCTGTACTACTTTTGGCAACTTCGGGGCAATTTCAATAGACACCCATGAAGGAACCCGCACAGATGTCTCTGAAATAGCTCCCGAAGTCGGACTGACATGCGGATCAGAGTGAACCTAGGCTCACAGTTAAAAGAGTGCATTTGTCCACAGACTCCATTGACCAGCTGACAATTGTCAAAATGAATCAGTCTTGGATTAGCAGCAGCTATCAATCCCCTGATGCCGATGTCGCTGATTACGATCTTGAATCTCTGCAAGACTGTCTATGCTGCTTAGCTTTGTGGGCGTTGATTTTATCTTGAAGTCATTTTTTGGTATAGGTACAGTTAACACCAAAGGACCATTTTTTCCGCACCTATTTGACAGGTGCATCATTTTTTTTTTTTTTCTTGACAGCAAGCCCAATTCTTGCTTTCATCAAGAGTACCTCTAGAAGGTTATGATGTGAAGGCACCACCAACACCCAAAGACCAATTTTTCTGTAACTGTTTGACAGGGGCATCAAATTTCTATTTTTACAGCAAGGTCAAATCCTGCTTTCATCAAGAGTATCTAAAGTCCAATTTTTCCACACCTGTTACTTCTACCTAAAGTCTGCAAAAGAGACAAACATACATTCTCCTGAGCTCGTAGTGGTTGACTCAGGACTACACAGTGCAAAATCACTTCTTAGTGCCAACGGTTTTGCTGCTCTTTCAGGACAATGAGTATCATCAGACTAAAAAACAACAATAAAAAGAATAGCGCATTACCTCAATAAAATTAATTCCAAGATAAAAACAGCAATAGATATGCTCACGAGTCACAAACGTGAATTCAGTAAATGCATGTTATAGCAAGTGAGATCGACTGTCTGAAGGTCTTATGGCTAATAGGCTACCTGGGTGCTGCATGTTCGTGTTGTACAGTATATATATATATATATATATATATATATATATATATATAGCATATACATATATTTCCCAGTGTATTTATGGCACATATGACAATTTCTCTATATGTGGTACATCATTTAGATCAAAGACCTCATGCGAGAGGTGGAGAGGGGAGTTTTTTTTACATCAATCTTGGTTATATATGAACTCAAACCCTTCCTTTTTCACTATTCCAATGTTGGCTTAGAACATTGAAAATCATTTTTAAGATGAATTCCAGTGTATTGTATGAGGAGTTAATCTTCTAATGTTGAATATAGATGTGTCAAGTTAAAGAAAGGACCCATGCATATGTTCTGCACTAATCCATAGAAACTGCCACAGGGTGGAAGTGTATCCTATATTCTGGGGAAAGCTGCCCA
Organism: Glandirana rugosa; assembly: GCA_018402905.1. Lineage (NCBI taxonomy): Eukaryota > Metazoa > Chordata > Amphibia > Anura > Ranidae > Glandirana > Glandirana rugosa. The sequence continues at coordinate 43,344 of BLSH010410205.1, read as the reverse complement.
AGTGAAAGGTATTGAGTCATGTAAACAGGAATGGAGACCACCAGGAAGAAAATGGGGGGAATGGGGACTGCTGCGGGTACATGTAGGAAATAGGTTACATTAGGGCATTTAGACCACAGAGGGCAGTTCTTCATTCAAACCCTTCTGGGCAAGTGACCCCGAAGTAAATATCCAGAAAGCCTTTCTTGTACACAGTCTTTGATATCTCTTCCCATTGTCTAGATCCTTGCCCATGGTTTCTATGCCAAATACTTTCAAGCCATTATAACTTCCACCACGTATATGAGCAAAATATCGAGGCACTGAATATTTGTCTTTTTGTGTGGTGATGTTACTCTTGTGCTCCCCTATACTTACTCTTAGGGGACGAGATGTGTGTCCAACAAACAGGGACACACAAGGCCATAAACCACAAAGGAAGTGCTGCAGTTGAAGAATTGCTTAATAGAATGCAATTTACCATCTGTTCCCATCACTTCTTTCTTTCTATGACACATAAGGGCGCAGGTGCCACAATTATTGACACCACACCTGTATTTGCCCTTATGATCAAAGACTGTGGAGCAAGGGCCATTCAGATCAGTGGCTCTTGCTTTCTTAACTGTACTCGGGGCTATGATGTTTCTGAGATCTCTTGGTTTCCTGAAGATCAGGTTAGGGCGAGGAGGTAAGTTGTTCTTCAGGACAGGATTCTGTTTTAATAGCTTCTCATTTTTTTCTCATGATCTTCTATATTAGCAGAGTTTTATTGTTGTATCTTGTACATAATCTTACTTGTGAAAGCTCTGTATTATCTTTAGGAATTTTTGCATCTACTGGTTCTGAGGGGTCCTTATCATATAGCACCCAGTACTTTCAGAAGGCCCCTTTCTTCTTGAATTTCTTCTACAGAATCAAAACCTGTTCTGCATAATCTTCCTTGTACGTTACATACATTTTAACCTTCAAAATTGACCGTAGGGTACATTCTTTTCTATCCAGGTTGATGATGACTCTGGGTGTGAAGATATAAATTTCCTGCACTAGGTTTGAAATGGGTTCTCAAATTCTGCCTTTTTAATCCACTCGAAACTCCAGATCTAGAAAAAAGGGAAGCCTCATCGATCATGTGGGTAAAGGTAATCCCTTATGGGTTATTTGAACAGTGGGCCAAGAATCCTCTTAGTTTCTCTTTTGAACCATTCCAAATGATAATATCATCGATGTATTGCCCATAGAAGAATAGGTTCACCCCAAGTTGGTTGTTTGCCCAGATATATTCGAGTTCCCACAGGCTCATGAACAGATTGGCATAACTAGGGGCAAACCTTGCCGCATGGCTGTGCCCTTCACTTGTCTGTAGTGATTTCCCAAAAATTAGAAGTAATTATGCGTTAACGCAAATTCAATACTTTCATACAGGAATTGTGCTTGAGTGTGGTGGAACTCTTCATGTTGTGAAAGAACGGTTTCGAGTATTTAAGGTGGTGTGAGTTCGTGTTAAGGACATACTTTCATAACTTAAACGCAATTGCGTATTAATGAAGATTAAAAACCCTTTAGTGATGTCTGTTCACTTCCCGTGTCGGTACGCCGTTCCAAACGGGGATCAATACGGTTAGACAAGTACTCGGACACCCTTGAGCTTATATAGACCCGTTTGTTGGTTGAACCCCACTTGGATAAGAAGATACCCGTTATGTAGCTACTATAATAGTAAACCTTACCAAGTTTTCTCTTTGATTCTCCTAAGAACC
>BLSH010410141.1:76959-88919 GCA_018402905.1 Glandirana rugosa | reverse complement strand
ACGAAACTCGCTAGACTGACGTGATCCATCTCCGAAGACGAATCTCCCTGTCTAATAACAAGTTTTTAGTAACGGATGAGGATATCCTGGTCGACAACGACATTCACTGTGTAATAACAAGTTTTTAGTAGAGGATCTCTAAGCAGAAGCCTCTACCTAGTGCAGTCAGATCGCTCAAAGCAGCAGTATGTGAAATCTCAAATTACTCCCACAATCTAATCGTTGTGTATGATCCCACAATCTGATCGCTGTGTACGATCGTAACGATCCTTGTGTTAGGCAGGGTTTGATCTGCAATGTGTCACTCAAAGCAGCAGTATGTGAAATCTCAAATTACTCCAACAACCTGATTGTTGTGCATGGTCGTAGCGATCGTTGTGTTATGCAGAGTTTGATCTGCAATCTGCAATCTGTCACTCAAAGCAGCAGTATGTGAAAGCTCAAATTTCTGCAATCTGTCCCTCAGAGCAACAGCAGTAGTGATCTCAGGATGCAGGATCAGATGTTAAAATGTCTGCAATCTCTCCCTCACAAAAACGCCAGCAACTTCCTCTCCCTACACTAACCCAAGAGCATGTGACATGCAGCACTGTGACTCCAGCTTATAAAGAGGCTGGGTCACATGATGTACTGACCAATCACAGCCATGCCATTAGTAGGCATGGCTGTGATGGCTTCTAAGGGAAACCAGTGAAACGCTTGTTGATTGGCTGCCCTTCAGCTATTCAACATGCATGATCAACTACCAGAACCCAGAACCCGAACATTTTTTGAAATGTCCGTGTTCGGGTCCGGGTCCCGGACACTCGAAAGTTCGGTACGGACCCGAATGTTATAGTCCGGGTTCGCTCAACACTACTGACCACCTATCTCATTTCTTGAGACCCTAACAAGCCAGGAAAGTACAAATACCCCCCAAATGACCCCTTTTTGGAAAGTAGACATTTCAATGTATTTAGTAAGAGGCATGGTGAGTTTTTTGAAGTTGTAATTTTTTTCCCACAATTCTTTGCAAAATGATGAATTTTTTTTTTTTTACACAAAATTGTTATAACAACAAGTTATTTCTCACACACAGCATAAGCATACTTGCAATGACACCCCAAAATACATTCTGCTACTCCTCCTGAGTATGGTGATACCCCATGTGTGAGACCTTTACACAGCCTGGCCACATACAAACATTGAAGTAGCACCTTCAGGCGTTCCACAAGCATAAATTACACATCTCATTTCTCAACCACCTATTACACTTTTGAAGGCCCTGGCGCACCAGGACAAAGGAATTGTCCACAAAATGAGCCTATTTTGGAAAGCAAACACCCCAACGTATAATCTATGAGGCATAATGAGTCTTTTGAATGGTTCATTTTTTTCCAGAAGTTTTTGGAAAATGTGGAAAAAAAATGAAAACTCATTTTTTTTACACAAAGCTGTTAATTTATAAGATATTTCCAACACATAGCATGTACATAGCAAAAATCACACCCAAAAACACATTCTGCTACTCCTCCTGAGTATGGAGATACCACATGTGTGAGACTTTTACACAGCTTGGCCACATACACAGACCCAACATTGAAGTAGCACCTTTAGCCTTTCTACTAGCATAAATTACACATCTCATTTCTCAACCACCTATTAAATTTTTGATGGCCCTGGAGCACCAGGAAAATGGAATTGCCCACAAAATGACCCCATTTTGGAAAGCAAACACCCCACGTATATTCTATGAGGCATTATGAGTCTTTTGTACGGTTCATTTTTTTCTACAAGTCTTTGAAAAACGCAGAAAGAAAATAAAAACTCTTACTTTTACACAACGTAGTAAATTTATAAGATATTTCTAACACATAGCATGTACATAGCAAAAATTTCACCCCAAAATACATTCTGCTGTTCGTCCTGAGTATGGCGATACCAAATGTGTGAGACTTTTACACAGCCTGGCCACATAGAGGGGTCCAACATGCAGGGAGCACCATGAGGCATTCTAGGAGCACAAATTACATATAAAATATCCTAATAACCTATTACACTTTTGAAGTCCCTGGAGCACCATAACAGTGGAATTAACCACAAAATGACCCCATTTTGGAAAGCAAACACCCCAACATATACTCTAGGAGTCTTTTGTACAGTTCATTTTTTTCAACAAGTCTTCAAAAAATGTGGAAAGAAAATGAAAACTTATTTTTTTTGCACAAAGTTGTCAATTTATATGATACTTCTAACACATAGCATGTACATAGCAAAAATGACCCCCCAAAATATATTCTGCTACTCGTCCCGAGTATGACAATACCACATGTGTGAGACTTTTACACAGCCCGGCCACATAGAGAGGTCCAGCATTGAAGTAGTACCTTCAGGCGTTCTAGGAGCATAAATTACACATCTAATTTCATTCCTACCTATCACACTTTTGAAGGTCCTGGAGCACCAGGACAGTGGAATTACCCACAAAACTACCCTATTTTGTAAAGCAAACACCCCAATGTATATTTTATGAGGCATGGGCTGCAGATAGGTACTCAGGTACTCTTATGGGCTGGTAAAAGGTACTTGGGTACTCTGATGGGCTGGTGACTGGTACTCGGGTACTCAGATGGTCTGGTGCCAGGTACTTGGGTACTCAGATGGGCTGGTGACAGGCACTCGGGTACTCAGATGAGCTGGTGACAGGCACTCGGGTACTCAGATGGGCTAGTGACAGGTGTTGGGTACTCAGATGGACTAGTGACAGGTACTCGGGTACTCAGATGGGCTAGTGACAGGTACTAGGGTACTCAGATGGGCTAGAGACAGGTACTCAGATGGACTGGTGATAGGTACTCGGGTACTCTGATGAGATGGTGACAGGTACTCGGGTACTCAGAAGGGTTGGTGACAGGTATTTGGGTACTCTAATGGGTTGGTGACATGTGCTCGGGTACTCTGATGGGTTGGTGACAGGTACTCGGGTACTCTGATGGGCTGGTGACAGGTACTTGTGTACTCAGAAGGGTTGATGACAGGTACTCTGATGGGTTGGTGACAGGTACTCCGGTACTCTGATGGGTTGATGACAGGTACTCGGGTACTCTGATGGGCTGGTGACAAGTACTGGGGTACTCTCATGAGTTGGTGACAGGTACTTGGGTAGTCGGATAGGTCGGAGACAGGTACTGGGGTACTCTGATGGTCTGGTGACAGGTACTCGGGTACTCAGATGGGCTAGTGACAGGTACTTGGATACTCAGATGGGCTAGTGATAGGTACTAGGATACTCAGATGGGCTAGTGACAGGTACTAGGGTACTCAGATGGGCTAGTGACAGGTACTAGGTTACTCAGATGGGCTAGTGACAGGTACTAGGATACTCAGATGGGCTAGTGACAGGTACTTGGGAACTCAGATGGACTAGTGACAGGTACTCGGGTACTCTGATGAGCTGGTGACAGGTACTCAGGTACTTTGATGGGCTGGTGACAGGTACTCAGATGGGTTGATGACAGGTACTCAGGTACTCAGATGGGTTGATGACAGGTACTCAGGTACTGTGATGGGCTGGTGACAGGTACTCGTGTACTCTGATGGGCTGGTGACAGTTACTCGGGTACTCAGATGGGCTGGTGACAGGTACTCGGGTACTCAGATGGGCTGGTGACATGTACTCGGGTACTCTGATGGTTTGATGACAGGTACTCGGGTACTCTAATGGGCTGGTGACAGGTACTCGGGTACTCAGATGGGCAGGTGACAGGTACTCGGGTACTTTGATGGGCAGGTGACAGATACTCGGGTATTTTGATGGGCAGGTGACTAGGTACTCAGGTACTTTGATGGGCAGGTGACAGGTACTCTGATGGGCTGTGACAGGTACTCTGATGCGCTGTGACAGGTACTTTGATGGGGTGGTGACAGGTACTCTTTACTACTGGGGGGGCAATCAGTGTGATTGGTGCACACAGTAAGCGGTAACGAGCTGTGACCGCTATCTCCTCCTCACACACGATTGGTTTGTGAAGAGGAGAACCCAGTAACAGCTCGTTACCGTGGTTTGTTGTCATTCTGTGACCGGCTGTGATTGGACACAGCCGGTCACGTGGTAAAGAGCCAATTTCCCAAGGGACACGCCTGATCCCCGATCGCCCCTAGGGGCTCACAGAGCGGCGAAAACGGGAGGACATCATATGACGTCCACCCAGGATGGGGAGTGCGCCTTGCCGACGTATTTTTACTATATGCCGGTAAGGAAGGGGCTAAATACTGTGTTTCCATATAAAATACTCAATTAAATTGCAGCCTGACTCAAGGCTTAAGAGCTTTGATGCAAATCTGTAACATTTTGATAAGTTGGGACACAACATTGGATGTTTGGACATTTGTATGGGCACAGAATGTTTAGGGTGGTCAGCATCGATGAATGTGACAGATTCTGGCTGTCAGCGGATTCTAAGGAAGCAGTGGGTGCTTGCACCTGCTGCTTCCATACCAACCACTGATGCCATTTGCTTAATTGGTCAGGAATCCCCAGCCACATAGACAAATGGATAGGGATTGGAGGGGTTACATCATTACCTAAATATGGACATGTTTCCATATTTAGGCAATAACATTGGGCAATTATGTCACCATTATCCCTGTCACTTCCCTTAGATAGCTCATTTAGCTAGTGATACCTTCAGGAACAGTCATTTTTACTGGGTTGTCAGGTTTGTTTGTTTTTTGTCAAATTAGTGGGCAGCATGATTGATGATGGATATACAAGGAGGGATTTTTTGGGATTTCATTTTTTTAAATAAAGACTTGTTAAATGCTTGTCTGTCTTTATTTATAGGACACCTCTTTTATGTCAATAAGTAGGGGTACTTTTTAGGCCCACAGACCTCCACAACCACTAGGCCATGGTTGTAGTGAATAGACCCTTGTCCTCATCAACATGGGGTCCCTTCATGTCAACGTCATAGTCCTGGCCTGGTATGGCTCAGGAGGGAGGTCATTTCACATCCCCTTCTTCCTGGCCAGCTAGACTACTTGCTTGGATTAAAGGTCTGGCATTGAATTTTAGGGGGACTTCACACATTTTTTTATTTTTTTGCATGGGGAATCTCCCAAAAATCCATGCTAGACTGAAAGGGTCCAGTATAGATTTCTTGGGGAACCTATTTTTTTTTTTATATTACTCCTTAATGTTCTGCTTTCACTCTGTAGGTGGAGTAAGATTTGGCCAAACACCCATTTGCTTGTCTATTTGCACAAGATTCTTCATAAATGCTGCACAATGCAGAAGCCTCCCTCATAGTATGTCCCCTGATTTTGAATGTTATTACCCTATTAACTCTCATTGTTGAATGCACTTAAAGCGGAGTTCCACCCAAAAGTGGAACTTCCTCTTTATGGGAAGGTGACCTCCCGACATGCCACAATTGGCATGTGATTTTTTAGACAGGGTCCCAGCTGCACTTCCTCCTCTGGCTCTGTGGCACAGGAAGGAAGTTCACCTTCCCCCCTCCTTCTCGACAATCTTCTGGGACACGTCACAGGTCCCAGAAGATACATTAGCCATTCACAAAGTGTGGCGCGGCATGTGCAGTGCGTGCCCGGCTTTGAAGCCAAAGCCAGACGCCCGTATGATGGAGGGGGAGAAGAGGGAGGCTTCAGGTGGCCGCATCGCTGGAGCCTGGGACAGGTGAGTGTCCGATTCTTAAAATTCAGCAGCTACACTTTTTGTAGCTGCTCACTTTTAATATGGGGGAACTCCGCTTTAAGCTATCTTTCTCTTGGGATCAAATGTTAAAATGTGTTACATTCACCCATGGAAAGTCAACAAGGAAACTCTATTACATATATATTGAATACATTAGGGGAATCATTCATTACACTTGCGTGAATGTTAGGATGAAAATCAGCTCCATATTATTATTTCTTGATAGAAAAATCACGTATCTTTCCCTTTTACATTGATGTCCTGGGCCCCGGTTAAGTTGCTTACATACTATCTAGCCACTGTGTCTGTTGTCTCTGAAACATGGCTCTGTAATTTTTTAGTTCAACATAACAACTGCCTCATGTCTGGAATGTAGATGCAGTACACTATACAGTGTGGTACTGAGAAGAAGATCAAAACTGACATGTTTCGACACTGTTTGGCAATATGTATGAAGTTGATCATGCCACGCCTACCCCAATGCAGGTGGTCAGACACTATAACTGGCTACTGTGTTCTTTGCCTATAGCAGCCAGGCTTACTAGTGCTCAGTTTCCCCCAGGTCTTATACATAATGCTATAGTACCTGGCCAGCACGCCAGGGCAGAAGCAAACACTTGCGGTCAGCAGACAGGCAGAGTGGCTTTATGACAGTCCAAGTAAAAGGCAGGCCGAGTTCAGGGAATAGTCCAAAATCTGGTCCAAGGTCATACACAGGGAAACAAACTAGCAGAGCAAGGGAGACAGACAGGGGGGCTGGATCAGGACTTACACACGTATCACTCTGTCACAAGCACGAGACTGAAGGCTTGGCTCACTTATCACAGGTTTGGTTCCACCCAGAGACTGACCACATCAATCACCTTGCAGGTAGACAAAGACAAAGAGAATGCCATAGCTAAAACCAGGATGCTGGAATGAGGAGCAGGAGCACTAGATGCTCCTGACATTACCCCCCTCTGAGGAGGGGCCCCCGGACCCTTGAAGACAAACTGGACATGCAGCACAGGACCATCAGACTGGGCAGAGGTCAGTGGGTCCTCAAGGTCAGCTTAGTTAGCAGGTGACCTGTCACAGGAGTCAAGCCGGATAGCTGAAACACAAGCAGAATGCAGAGACACTTGAAAAAAAAGTTGAAAGCCCCACCTGGCCAAATGAGGCAGTCTATCCAAAGGATGGATTGAACTTCTTAGATAGGTTTGAGTGGATGTAGTAGCAGTAGGGTGAGGCCAAGTTACAGAAAGTCCTGAATAAGAAAAAGCAGGAGGCTGAATTGGCATGGGCTGGACCAGAATAACTGGCGCAGAGACAGACTGGACTGCATTGGCAGGTGTAGCGACTGACTGGACCACATTGGCAGGTGTAGCGACTGACTGGACCGCATTGGCAGGTGTAGTGACTGACTGAACCGCATCGGCAGGTGTAGCAACTGACTGGACCGCATCAGCAGGTGTAGTGACTGACTGCATCGCATTGGCAAGTGTAAAGGCAGCGGAACTTGAGGACAAGTTAGCCTGGTTGTGCATCCAAGGGAGTTTAGGGACAGGCAAAGGTAGGGGTAATCCAGAGGACTTGACTTCTGAGGACTTAGAGGAAGTTCCCAAGCAGGACTCAAGGCTGCAAGACAGCAGCTTTGATTCTATTCAGGCTGTGGCAACTGGCAGGAGAGGTGGCCTGTAGTGGATTATATAAACTTGTCAGCGTGTTTTGCTTTAACAGAATCATATAAAGATAAATTGTTATACAAACTGAAGTCACGCTTGGAAAAATTGTCATGATCCGGATCCGAATAGGACTGTAATAAAGGCACATGACTGGTACTGGCCCCACAAGAGTTACAAATGGACAAATGGCCAGCAGTTTTAATGCAGGTCTGGGACCAGGACCTAATCTCCCCTGTAGCTCAATCTATGTGCGGGTTAGGAAGTTTAAGCCAGGGATACCCAAAGATAAGCGGATAAGCAGGAGATGTTATCAAGTAGAAGCTGATTGTCTCCCTGTGAAATTCCCCAATGTTCAGGTGAAATAGGTACAGTGCACAAGGTGACCAGGCCCATGGACTGGAGAGTCATCAACAGCTAAGACTGAAAAGGGTCTGTGCACCTTAGTCACAGTAATCTGTAGACCGTGTGCTAGGTCCCTCTCAATGAAATTGCTAGCAGCACCAGAATCTAAGAAAGCTGAGAGGTGATGAAAAAACTTGGCAAAACTAAGTTGTGCAGGAACAAATAGTTTATCTTGGAGGGAAACTGACACAGTATAGTTTATTGAAGCAGACCCCACCCGCACTAGACTCTTGACTTTTCTCAGCTTATTAGGGCAGCTGGCGACAAAGTGTCTGTGGTTGCCACAGTATAAGCAGAGTCCCTGAGATCTTCTTCTAGCCTTTTCCCCAGAGGATAAATGGACAGTGCCAATTTGCATGGGCTCTTCCTCCAGGAGTGGTTGAGAGGGCTCAGGAAGGTTTGATGAAGAATAATTTATTTTAAAAGTAGAACTCCTATTGTAACAATAAAGTCGCTGTAACAGTTTAGACTCATATGTCTCAGTGGATGGGGTGCCTCCACAATTAAGGAATAGAGTAAACTAAATTAAATTAGTAAAAACAAGAGAATGAGTTGTATTGGAGAACCAACTAGAGGAATACTGAAAAGTGAAAAAAGACATTATTGTAACAATATTATTCAAAAACCAGGCAACACTGGCCCGCCCTACCAGACACCATTAAGAACATTTAAAACCGACAATTGTCATTAAGAAAGGAAACAGCAGAATCACCCACAAGCATGCTAACAAAGTAGGCTTTTTAAACAGTATACTTCCTTGTGTAAGTTAAGCTCCAGGAAACAGGGTGGGGTGTTATTTTGTTGCTACTGTACTACTTGTTTCACATGGGGCTTATTGTAGGCTTAGCGCAACAGTATCACCTCCAATACCGCCGTTAGAGCCATATAATACGGAACCTGGCTATACTATACACTCATAGGAAGTTATATTATAACAGCATTTCTTGGACTGTCAGATGCAGACTGACAGAGAAACCCTTGGTAGCTAGTGAATGTAACACCAAGGGTGTAATTGGCTCCGGCGAGGCTAGTAACAGCCAATGACTCCTCTGCTGGAATGCTGAGACATGTAGTTCCACAGAGGTAAAATATAGTCAAAAGGGGATCCCCAGATGATAGCAGGCATAAATCACAGTCATTTGGCTGATGTATAAGTCTGCAGCTGTAATATCTTATAATGTTGTGGTTCTGAGTGCTGGCTCCTGTGCGATACTCACGCTTTCCCAGCTGTCTCTCTGGGAAGTAATCCCACTGGGTGTGTGAATGCATCTGATCCTCTGTCAGATGGATCTGAACAGAAGGCATGCAGAGTGTGGTTTGAAAGACCCGCTGTGTCCTCGTTACATTAATGCATTTCGCGTGCAGGACACACGCTTCATCGGGACATAATGATGCTGACTGGACACACTATTTAAAGCAACAGGAAGTCCCTGACATAGCTCGTCATCCAGGTGTGTCTTGATAATGCCATCTAGTGGCCATTTGTATTACCTACAGGACTATTATGACACCACAAATACAATTAGTTGTATGGTCATTCATATTATTTTTGTGCTTCACAAATAAAACAGATTACTAGCTTTTTTCTCTACACATTTCTCTATTTTTTCAAGGCATTTGTGTTAGTATCTGTGCATTAGTGCATCTTAGGGCCCTCTTTTTAAAGAAGACCTTCTACTGCACAGATCTATTGAGGGTCAAGGCTCCGGGAACACCTTGAGACTCATCTCATTATTCAACCCCCTAGGCACCATAGATCGCAGGCAAAATATCCAGGCATTTTCTTTTCTCAACAGGATTGTATCAAAATCCCCTCTGCGACCAAAAAGTTTGAGGGCAAAAAACCCTTGATCTTTAGGCCGTTTGGCTTTCCATTGTGGAATTCGGCAAAATGATGTGTTCTCTGATCCTAACACACAATTGGCATTTGGTCATTCCCACATATATTTTTTTTTTTTTTTGAGGAGAGCAAAGACAATTGCAGGTAGAAAAATGAGAAATGAGCTCCTTGAGTCCCACTGTGAGAAACCAAAGGACCCCGTTGGTCCAGTGAGGATAACTAAATTTGGAGCACAATGGGGGGACATAAATAGGATTCTAAAAAAAAAATCCAATGATCTTAAAGATATAGTAGGCTCTAGGCCATATTTAGTGGTCAAAAGAGCCAGTAATTTAAACAATGCCTTGGTTAAGTCAGAATTAATTAAGTCACCTAATAGAAATTGCTTGACAGACCTCCCAGCTCTAAAAGGAATGTATCCATGTGGCCAATGTGGGATCTGCAAGTTTGTGGATCGCTCTGATGTGTTCTCCGACTCAGAAGGAATAAATCAATATAACATCAAACAGTTTATCAACTGTGCTACCAATAGGGTTCTGTATATCCTACAGTGTCCCTGCAAAAAATATATGTTTTGAAAGACCAAATGCCAGTTGTGTGTTAGGATCAGAGAACATATCAAAAGCATTAATCTGAAGGAGGAAAACCCCATTGGTCTACATTTTGCCGAATTCCACAATGGAAAACCAAACGGCCTAAAGATAAAGGGGTTTAATGCCCTTGAACTTTCTGGCCGCAGAGGGGATTTTGATACTATCCTGTTGAGAAAAGCAAAAGCCTGGATTTTTCACCTGGGATCTATGGTGCCTAGGGGGTTGAATAATGAGATGAGTCTCAAGGTGTTCCTGAAGCCTTGACCCTCAATAGATCTGTGCAGTAGGGGGTCTTCTATAAAAAGAGGGCCACGGGATGCACTAATGCACAGATACTAACACAAATGCCTTGAAAAAATAGAGAAATGTGTATAGAAAAACGCCAGTAATCTGTTTTATTTGTGAAGCACAAAAAAGAATGTGAATGACCATACAGCAAATTGTTTTTTGTGGTGTTCTAATAGTCCTGAAGGTTTTACAAATGGCCAGAAGATGGCATTATCAAGATGCACCTGGATGACGAGCTATGTCAGGGACTTCCTGTTGCGTTAAATAGCATGTCCAGTTGGCGTCATTACGTCCTGATGAAGCGTGCATCCTGCACACAAAATGCATTGATGATAACGAGGACACAGTGGGTCTTTCAATACAACACTCAGCATGCCATCTCCATCTGACAGAGGATCGAGGAGGGCTGTTACAGCTGCATTCACACACCCAGTGGGACAACTTCCCAGAGACACAGCTGGGAAAGCATGATCTTCGCACAGGAGCCAGCACTCAGAGCCACAACATTATTAGCCGGTTAATGGAGGATATTGCAGCTGCAGATTTCTACACCAGGGAATGGAGAGAAAGACCCCTGGGCAGCCATTGTATCTTTTCCTGCCATGTTCATTTGAAGTGGCTAATGACTTATCATTTAGTGCTTGACTCAGTGTGATCCTATGACTGTGCTGACTACCCAAGCCAAGGAAGCTATCCGTATTGCTCATGTTTGCATGTGTGTGATGTATCCAACTTCATTCAAACCCTCAACCACAGTTATCTTTTAGAATAAGATAGGCTGAATTCCTCATAGAGGAGCAGCTACATCTCATCCATATGCATTACTCAACCTAATGAGTGTGATTTATGCCTGCCACCATTTGGAGCTCCTCTTTTGGTTGTAGTTTACCTCTGCTGAACCACGTCTCTGCATGTCAGCAGAGGAGCCACTGATATGTTTATATGTGTGACATACCCAGCTTGATTTAAATCTTTAACCATCAGCAATCCTTTGTAATGATAAAGACTGAGTTTCTCATAAAGGAGTGGATACTTAACATTCACATGCATTATTCAGTCAAATGACTGTGATTCGTGCCTGGTAACATCTGGGGAACCCCTTTTGACTATATTTCACCTCTGTGGAAGGATGTGTCTCAGCATTCCAGCAGAGGAGTGATTGACTGTTACTAGCTCAATTACCCCTTGGTGTTACATTCACTAGCTACCAAGGGTTTCTCTGTCAGTCTGCAGCTGACAGTCCAAAAAATGCTGTTAATATAACTTCCTATGAGTGTATATTATAGCCAGGTTCAGTATTATATGGATCTAATGGCGGTATCGGAGGTGATAACCTTGCACTAAGCCCCATGTGGGACAAGTAGGGCAGTACCAACAAAATAACACACCCCATTGTGGTTCCCCATTAACTCGATCATTGTCAGTTAGTGAGGAGACGACCTTACGACTCTGTGTAGGAAGGTGTCTCCACTTTATATCAG
>BLSH010410141.1:63054-76949 GCA_018402905.1 Glandirana rugosa | reverse complement strand
TAATGGGTGCCCCCCCCCCCCCCCCGCACTGTTTCCTGGAGCTTAACTCACACAAGGAAGTATACTGTTTAAAAAGCCTATTTTGTCAGCATGGTTGTGGGTAATTTTGCCTGGTTTTTTAATTATATTGTTACAATAAAGTCTTTTTTCACTTTTCAGTATTCCTCTAGTCAGTTTTCCAATACAACACCTTCTCTTGTTTTTACTAATTTAGCTAAGTTTGATGAAGAAGAAATAGGCAGCGTACTGGGTGGCAAAGAAATAAACCTCTCTGTATGACTTTCTCGTAAATGCTGGTCTATATGGATGGCTACTTGCATGGCTTCATTCAATGACTTTGGTTCAGGGTAGTGTACTAAGGAGCCTTTGATGGTGTCTGATAAGCTTAACCTGCACTGGCTTCTGAGAGCTGGGTCATTCCATCCTGGGTCAGGTGCCCAGTGGTGGAAATCAGAACAGTATTGTTCAGTGGTGCGTTTATCCTGACGTAATGACCTAAGGTTAGTTTCAGCTAAGTGGGCAGGGTCAGGACCATCATAGAGTAAACCTAAAGTCTTAAAAAAAGGTTCAACTGACCCTCTGCCTGGGTCATCTGCGGTGTGTATATGAATTTTGCGTTTTTTACTTTTTGTTTCATCCCTTCCCCTGCTCAATTATGACCTATACAAAAATCATATGTCTGCAGAAACGACCTAATAAAAACATTTTTTAAGTGTAAATCAAACAAATGGGCTGGCTGCTGCTGTATGTAAGCCAATGATGTATGTAAGCCAATGTGAAAGTAAACTTAAATATTACACAAGTATGCTATTTATTTTATGCCATAATCCAGTGTCATTGATGCTGTCCTTGAGAATCGTAATGTTCTGTAAAACCATATGTAATGTTCTTCAAGGCATCCCCCAAGCATGTTATATAAAGGAATTGCATACTTTTTATGTTTTCCCCTAAGCTGCCTAAAAAAGACACTCTCCGCTCTATCCTACCCTACCTTTATAGATAAACATTAAACATTTTTGTTTCTTACATTTCATGTCTCCAGGGCACTGCTCATCTTATCATGCTTTTTGCTTGACATCTCCTTACCGATTAGCCTTAAAAATTACCATTACTGATTTTAGGAAATGATTTCCATAGAAGTTGGATTTGGCATCTGAACCTCAATAAAGTTTGCACACTTTCCCCAAACCAAACGAGGTTCAATCAGATGGTCCCTAGTTCATTCAATTAACCACTTCAGATCCGCGCTATAACCGATTGACGGCTACAGCGCGGATCTGCTTTGCTGGGAGGCCGTCAATAGACATCCTTCCCTTTTACTCGTGCTGGGCGCGCTCTCGCCGCCGCACGCCATGTGAGCGTGCCCACAGGTCGGGTGGACTTGATGTCTGCCGGAGACCCGCGATCCCTGCACAGAGAGCCAGAACCGTGTTTACATCTGCGGTTCCTCGATCTGTGAGGGGAGGCATGACAGATCTACTGATCCCTGTGATCGAGATCAGTTAGATCTGCAAAGTCCCTGTTAGCTCCGCCCCCACACAGTTAGAACACATACAGCTATCACATTTAACCCCTTCACTGCCCCCTTAGTGTTAACCCCTTCCCTGCCAATGACATTTATACAGTAATCAGTGTCTATTTTTAGATCTGATCGCTGTATAAATGTCATTGGTCCCAAAAAAGTCAAAAATGTCTCATATGTCAATATCGCAGTCCTGATAAAAATCGCTGATCACCGCCATTACCAGTAAAATAAATAAATAAAAACGCCATAAACCAATGTCCACAGTTTGCAGGCGCTATGACTTTTGCGTAACCCAATTAATATACCCCGATTGCAATTTTTTTTACCAAAAATATGTAGAAGAATATATATTGGTCTAAACTAATGAATAAATTTGTTTTTTTATTTTTGGATATTTATTATAGCAAAAAGTAAAAAAAAATGTTCTTTTTTCAAAATCGTCACTCTTTGTTTATAGTACAAAAAATAAAAAACGCAGAGGTGATCAAATACCACCAAAAGAAAGCTCTATTTGTGGGAAAAAAGGACGTTAATTTGTCATTCAAAGAGTGACAGCATTGAAAACTGAAAATTGGTCCGGGCAGGAGGGGGGTTTAAATGCCCAGTAAGGAAGTGGTTAATCAAGTATTACATTTAAGTATTTATATATTCTTAAAAAAACAGTAAATTAATTTTACAAAAAGCCCTCAATGACCTCTGTAACTAAAGTGAAAAGCAATTCATGGTCAAAGTTCAATTGAGATTATAAGGTTGAATGTCTGCCAAGCCACTGCTGGATGAGAATTAGTGCTTTTACTGTGAACTTTGAGGTTGAGTTACATAGTTACCATAGTTGGTGAGGCTGAAAAAAGACACAAGTCCATCAAGTCCAACCTGAGAGTTGATCGGCAGTATCTGCAGCTAGGGAAGTCAGTGAAGGCTTTGTTAAAAGCTTACTTAATATTGGGTTCTATACTTTTATTTGACAGTCACCAAGAAGACGAATATGATTTCTCAGTGACCAACAGAAGCATTATGATCAGCACTGACAGTGGTTTACAGACTATACTTCTGACACTACACTGTTCTACAGAATGACGAATCAGCTTTGCTAGCAGGGAGATTATCCATCAAGTTGGAAAACCTCTCTGCACAATAAGGAGCTTTTTCAACTGTTATAATATGTATTTCACAGTATAAAATTGCGGTGATAATTTCAAGCAACACTTCAAATCAGGATGACCTTTTGTTTATTAAGATATCTATGGCCAGAGCTTCTGCTAAGCCTGCAGTATGGATGTCTGGAGCTTTGAATCATATTAGGATTGATGGTGCTTACCTTATTTCTCTTTTTGCTGCTGCCTCTGCTAAAGAAGCTCTGCTCCTTCCAGTTTGCTACCAACCTCATACTTGGACCCCCAGCGCACACAGGAAAGTGCCAAATTTGGGAGAATTGTTGTCTACATAGCGGTTAGGAGGACAGGGGGCAGGGAATGGAGAATAGAGGAAAATATCTGCAGGGGCATAAACAAAATGGAGAGGGGGTAAACATACTTAATGCATTTTTTCTGTTACTTATTTCTATGAGTATTCTCTTTAAACAGACAGTCAGAAAAAATGAGAATAAAGGATTTAATAACTTTCATTTTAAAATCAACCCACCAACATGTAATTATAGCGTCTGCTATTGCTGAATTGCAGCTCCAGTCCATCATCCTTACCCTTGCTTCAAAAATTGGGTGATTCAGTGACCTTGAAAAAGTTGCACCTAAAAAACAAGTTGCCAATGGCAGCTTTCTATGTTTATATTCTGGCAGGTCCCCTTTAAATGTAGTTAATTATTATAAATGACCCAATAAAAGTTTTTATTATTATTGCATCAACTTTTCTTTAAAAAGAAGTGATTTTTTTTTTTTGTGTAAAGAATATTCATTCCTCTTTTTGTGTTTTTTGCAATTGTAATTTTTATTCACATTTTTCTCTTGAGAGGTTTCAGGGTAAAAGATATCTACTGTGAGTTAACTGTTTTCTACAGTTAACTGAAAACAATGCCCTCCAGTTTATTCTGCTTGATTATGTAAGCATAAACAAAAACCCTCAGTCAATTTTAAGCAATGTTTTCCTGTATGTTTTGGTAAATGAATAGGATTTATTTTTACTCAGATAAAAGCAGAACACCGGAGGGTGGCTAAGTCACTTAATAAAATCTTTTGTGTTTAACTTTTCCCAAAATTGCAAACTTCTATTTTTGCATAAATATATATATATATATATATATATATATATATACTCTCCCTGAATATTAAAGGGTAAACCCTTTTCATCTAGATGTGTTTTTGTGTTAAAAAGGAAAGTTGGAAAAAAAATGTTTTAGAACATCCTATATAAACAAATTATGATAATACAACGTATGTTGAGTATAATTTTTGTAAGAGTATAGTCACTGTGTGGTGTATATATACTGTACTATACACACTGCTCAAAAAAAGGAACTTTTTGAAAACACGTCAGATCTCAATGGGGAAAAATATCATGCTGGATATCTATACTGATATGGACTGGGCAATGTGTTAGGAACCAAAGGATGCCACATCCTTTGATGGAAATTAAAATTATCAATCTACAGAGGGCTGAATTTAAAGACGCCCCAAAAATCAAAGTGAAAAAATGATGCAGCAGGATAGTCCATTTTGATGAAATTTCATTGCAGCAATATAAAATGGTACTGAGTAGTTTGTCTGGCCCCTGTGTGCTTGTATGCATGCCTGACAACGTCGGGGCATGCTCCTAATGAGATGACGGATAGTGCCCTGGGGTATTTCCTCCCAGATCTGGAGCAGGGCATCACTGAGCTCCTGAACAGACTGAAGTGCAACCTGGCGGCGTCCGATGGACCGAAACATAATGTCCCAGAGGTGTTCTAATGGATTTAGGTCAGGGGAGTGTGGGGGCCATTCAACAGTATCAATTCCTTCATCCTCCAGGAACTGACTGTATACTCTCGCCAAATGAGGCCGGGGCATTGTCATTCACCAGGAGGAACCCAGTACCCACTGCACCAACGTAGGGTCTGACAATAGGTCCAAGGATTTTATCCCGATACCTAATGGCGGTCAGGGTGCCATTGTCTAGCCTGTAGAGGTCTGTGTGTCCCTCCATAGATATGCCTCCCCAGACCATCACTGACCCACCACCAAACTGGTCATGCTGAACGATGTTACAGGCAGCATAATGTTCTTCACGGCTTCTCCAGACCCTTTCACGTCTGTCACATGTGCTTAGGGTGAACCTGCTCTCATCTGTGAAAAGCACAGGGTGTCAGTGGCAGACCTGACAATTCTGGTGTTCAATGGCAAATGCCAATCGAGCTCCACGGTAATGGGCAGTGAGCACAGGGCCCATCAGAGGCCCTCAAGCCACCCTCATGAAGTCTGTTTTTGATTGTTTGGTCAGAGATATTCACACCAGTGTGCTGCTGGAGGTCATTTTGTAGGACTCTGGCAGTGCTCCTCCTGTTCCTCCTTGCACAAAGGAGCAGATACCGGTCCTGCGGATGGGTTAAGGACCTTCTACCGCCCTGTCCAGCTCCCCTAAAGTAACTGCCTGCCTTCTGAAATCTCCTCCATGTTCTTAAGATTATGCTGGAAGACACAGAAAACCTTCTGGCAATAATACGTATTGATGTGCCATCCTGGAGGAGTTGGACTGCCTGTGCAACCACTATAGGGTCCGGGTATCACCTCATGCTACCAGTAGTGACACTGATCCTAGCCAAATGCAAAACTAGTGAAAAATAGTCAGAAAAGATGACCACCTGTAAAACCATTCCTGTTTTGGAGAGCGTCTCATTGTTGCCCATCTAGTGCACCTGTTGTTAATTGCATTAACACCAAAGCAGCTGAAACTGATTAACAGCCCTCTCAGCTACTTAGTTGACCAGTTCAATATCCCAGGAGTTTAATTGTCTTCATGCTATACTCTGATTAAAAAGTGTTCCTTTATTTTTTTTTGAGCAGTATATATATATATATATATATATATATATATATATATATATATATATATATAAACTATATTGTCAAAAGTATTTGGACGCCTGCCTTTATACACACTTGAACTTTAATGGCATCACAGTCTTAGTCCATAGCGTTCAATATTGAATTGGCCCACCCTTTTAAGCTATAACAGCTTCAGCTCTTCTGGGAAGGCTGTCCACAAGGTTTAGGACTGTGTCTATGGAAATGTTTGACCATTCTTCCAGAAGCGCATTTGTGAGGTCAGGCACTGATGTTGGACGAGAAGGCCTGGCTTGCGGTCTCAGCTCTAATTCATCCCAAAGGTGTTCTATCAGGTTGAGGTGCAGGCCAGTCAAGTTCCTTCACTCCAAACTCGCTCATCCATGTCTTTATGGACCTTGCCAACTTCCTTAAAAAACTGTGTGCAGGTGTACCTAGGAGTATTGATGCAGTTCTGAAGGCAAAGGGTAGTCACACCAAATATTTTGTTCATTTACTTTACATTTTGTTAATTCATACAAATAAACTATTAACCCATCTATTTCTGAAAGCATTCTTAATTTGCAGCATTTTTTCACACCTGCCTAAATATATATATATAGTATAAATGTATGTACTGCATATATTACAGATGTGTTAAAATATTTTTTATTTACATCTCATGTTTCTACCTCATATGCTTATGCCTCTGTTGCTTGGTGGAAAACTGTGCTGCTCTTTTATTTTCTCCATCTCTATTCTGTGTGCTTCTAAATGTTTAAGGGAATTGCAGCAGGCACTTATCTTGCTTGAAGATGCCTACTCTCTCACAAGACCCACTGGCTGTCTTAGATACATCCCTTGTGATTCAGGGGGTGTAAATAACTGCTGCTGTGTCCTAGTGTGTGCACAAAACTTCCAAAGAGCCATTTTATATGCTGAGAAAAAGTTACTGCAGAGCCTGGTCTGGTGTAGTCCAGCAGGATCGCCATGCTGTTCCCTTTTTTTTAACTTGAATTTTAAACTTTATTATTTTTTAACTTGAAAATATGAACTTTATTGAAATATCACATGAACATTTCATAAAGTGCAATTGGTCACTGCCATGTGCTAGGTGATGTCTGGTGTTGTCCTGTACTGAAAAAAAAGTAGTGTATGCAGTACTTTATTCAGCGCACCATGCCTACACACCACTGCAATTCTCTGCTGTGAACCGGGCACACAGGAGACAAGGCTTTTTGCGTTGTTTCATAGTGGGACT
Organism: Glandirana rugosa; assembly: GCA_018402905.1. Lineage (NCBI taxonomy): Eukaryota > Metazoa > Chordata > Amphibia > Anura > Ranidae > Glandirana > Glandirana rugosa. The sequence continues at coordinate 70,189 of BLSH010410141.1, read as the reverse complement.
GCCTTGAAAGAGCCGACCAACACAGCCCCACAACACCTTGAATTGGCCTTAGATGTGATGTGTACTCTATGTTTTTTTTTTGTTTTCTTTTTCTTGCAGTCAATGGCATCTTATCTCCAGCTGATTTATTTTACCCTATCTTTTATATGAAATGCATTCTGAGTCCCACAATATGGAAGTTGTAGGAATTCCTCTCCTGTTATCCACCCAGATTCTCCACATTTCAACATGGTGAGTGAAGATATAATTAGTAAGAGATCATAGTGGGAACTCCTTCAATGGAGCTGTGAAGTCAAAGCAGTTAAAACAGTGAAGACACTCAGCTACTGTAATGAAGTTCCATTTGCTCGCCATGCTCGGATGCAGGAACAGGCCCCCTTGAACTTCTTTTCCAACAACCTTCTGGGTTCCTGGACATACCTGGGGAAGATGAGTTTCTCTGCTTTCCCTCTTCAATAGCTCAGAGAAGACACATCTGTAGAGGCAGAAGTTGCGGGGCATGTTATCTGCAGCCAGGCAAGAGGCCATCTTTGTCAAAACTGGCATGCAGCATGAAGCCAGACCCTAAGAGCATACAGCTTCTCTGGAAGTACTCCTTCCTGATTGCTATCAGAGTACTGTAGTTCTAGTGCAGCAGTGATTCATTTTTGGGCCTTAGATCCTCCCAGCTGTTCACTTTTGTTACCAGAGGTACCCTGGACATTATTGTGAAGCATGATGTCCATTACGATAATCGCAGCTAGCCTTTTTACTAAAGTAGTGATTCTTAAATTAACTTTCTGTTGTTGTAGAGAGTTATGGAGACTATGTTCTGCAACCACATGTTACCCCGATTATTAAGTCACAGAGACATTTCTGTGAAGAGTCTGTGCAGTTCTCATGTTTTGGTGTTTTTATTATTCTGCAGTGTATGCATGCTTTTTGCTTTTTCTTAAGTAAGCAGACAATTCACAGTTGTATATCATAAAGAGTCTTAAAATAAAGCAAAATTAATAAAAAAAGAAGTAAAAAAGCAATCTTTATTTACACATATAAGGAACTTTATATTTCTTAGAAAATTGCATATAGACAAAATTTGACACCAGAGGAAAATACTGTATTTTTCGCTCCATAAGATGCACCTGACCATAAGACAATTTGAAATGCAGCCTGACTGGTGCCCATGAAATGCAGCCGACCTGTGCCAATGAAATGCAGCCTGACCTGTGCCCATGAAATGTAGCCAAACTGTGCCAATGAAATGCAGACTGACTTGTGCCCATGAAATGCAGCCGACCTGTGCCAATGAAATGCAGCCAGTCTGTGTCCATCAAATGCAGCCGATCTGTGTCCATGAAATGCAGCCGATCTGTGTCCATGAAATGCAACCGACCTGTGCCTATTGAAATGCAGTCAACCTGTGCCCATGAAATGCAGCCAACCTGTGCCCATGAAATGCAGCCAACCTGTGCCAATGAAATGCAGCCACTCTTTGCCAATGAAATGCAGCCTGACCTGTGCCCATGAAATGCAGCTGACCTGTGCTAATGAAATGTATGAATGTTCCCTTCATACTACACATTCACATGCACATACTCCACATTTCCCTTTTGGGCACACATAGAACACTCATACACACCAACACACCAACACTCACACACAGCTCCAATCATCCATTGACAATTTTGGTGACTGACTCTCCATTCCGGGCTATTCAAGCATGGCAGGAGCTTTGTCAGTTATAGCAATGTTTGACATAATTTCTCACATAATATATATATATGTTTTAGAGGACATGAGTGGACCCTATATATTAATTATTATTTATATATTTTTCCAGTATCATCGGTATTTAAAACTCCTGATGAGTGGTTGAAATACAACGAAACGCGGCGTTGAGTTCCGTACCTAGGGCTCCCCTATAAAGATTTCCAAAATTGGGGCTCTTACTATATACATTGATCCAAGATACCCAGACAAGTCATATATTCTCATTGATTTTATACTTTATATAGGTTGAACGAGCCATTTTTGAACCATGTTATTCGTGTATTCATATTTATACTTATATTGATTATTGTATGGCTGCTTTTTACCATGCCCTTTGAATATTGTAGCATGCACATAGTAGATGTAGAATCATTACATCATTGTATTATGTCATATATGACAGACTGTCTTCGACGCAGAATTAGTCATATATGATAGACTGTCTTTGACGCATAATAAACTTTTGTATGTTTTATGGCCACTTATATGATTTTCTGTGACTATGATCTATTTGCTTCAATCTTGGCAAGTTGTTATTACATACATATATCGTCTATTCTGACACAGTTCCATACGATATCAAAAAAAGGGTGGCCGTTCTCATTTAAAGCCCCAAATCCTCTTTCTCCTCCTCTTCTTATTGTGTGCATTTAATATATAGGGGTGGAGGCCTGCCACCACGGGACGCATCAGATCACATGCCTATGTTTAATTAACAATAGACTTAAAGCTAAACTCCAATTTTCTTTTCACTAGAACTGAATGGAACGATCAGTCTTAGCATAGATCATTCCTCTGTACCATGTTGCTCTGTTGTTTGCAGATCTCCTGATTAGGGATGAGCATCCCCCAGTTCGGCTCTCACCAGAACACCGCAAATGGGGCAATACGTTCGTTGGAATACGGGAACCCTATTAAAATCAATGGGACTCAAACAGGAAAAATCAAAAGTGCTCATTTTAAAGGCTTATATGCCTTTTTATTGCCATAAAAAGTGTATGGGGACCGGGGTACTGCCCTAGGGGACACGTATCAATGCCAAAAAAAGTTTGTTTTTTCAGGAGCAGTGATTTTAATAATGATTAAAGTGAAAAGAAAAAATAAATATTCCTTTAAATATCAGACCTGGGGGGTCCCATAGGCTGCCTGTAAAGTGGTACATCAGTGTTATGTTTAGAACAGTACCCCTGCAAAATTACATTTGTAAAGGAAAAATTGTCATTTAAAATCGCTCACGGCTGTAATGTATTGTCAATATACATCATAAATCACTGGAAAAATCTGCGTGGGGTCCCGCCAAAATCCAAACCAGGCCCTTTTTTTTAAATTGTGGCGTGGGGATTATTTATTTATTTTAGGTACTTATATATCGCAGTGAATTTACGCAGCACTTTTACATATACATTGACATCAGTCATACCCTCAAGGACCTTACAATCTAAGGTCCCTAACTTACATTCATACATACACCTACTATTGTAAATTTAGACAGGATCCAATTTACATACCAGCATGTCTTTGGAGTGTGGGGGGAAACCGGAGTACCCAGAGGAAACCCATGCAGGCACAGGGAGAACATGCAAACTCCAAGCAGGTAATGTCATGGTTGTGATTCGAACCAGCGACCCTTTTGCTGCTAGGCGAAAGTGCTAGCCATTACACCACTGTGCCGCCCTGCCCTTAACCACTTCAATACACTATGTTATATATACTAGACTGCACCATATAATCTGAACTATATCCTATAGGGACTGCACTCTATAAAATTGTAATGACATGCCCCAGTCAAACAGGTGCAGAAAAATTGGGCCTTGGGTGTTGGTGGTGGCAGAACACTGTAAACCCTTGCAGTTTCTCTCGTTGGGCGCAGGAACAGGCCCTGCAGTTGTAATTTATTTTAAAAATTGTAATGGCATGCCCCAGTCAAACAGATGCAGAAAAATTGGGCTTTGGGCGTTGGTGGTGACAGAACACTGTAACCCCTCACAGTTACTCTTGTTGGGCGCAGGAACAGGCCCTGCAGTTAAAAATTATTTTAAAAATTGTAATGACATGCCCCAGTCAAACAGGTGCAGAAAAATTGGGCCTTGGGTGTTGGTGGTGGCAGAACACTGTAAACCCTCGCAGTTTCTCTCGTTGGGTGCAGGAACAGGCCCTGCAGTTGTAATTTATTTTAAAAATTGTAATGACATGCCCCAGTCAAACAGGTGCAGAAAAATTGGGCCTTGGGTGTTGGTGGTGACAGAACACTGTAACCCCTCACAGTTACTCTTGTTGGGTGCAGGAACGGGCCCTGCAGTTAAAAATGATTTTAAAAATTGTAATGACATGCCCCTGTAAAACAAGTGCAGAAAAATTGGGCCTCGGGTGTTGGTGGTGGTAGAACACTCTAACCCCTCGCAGTTACTCTTGTTGGGTGTAGGAATAGACCCTGTTGTTAAAATTTAAAAAAAAATTGTTATGACATGCCCCTGTAAAACAGGTACAGAAAAATTGGACCTTGGGTGTTGGTGGTGCCCTAAACACAAAATATTGTTGGAAGCTAGCATCTTCAGAACTCAGGACAGGAAGAATAGGATAGGCAGCATTGGCAGTCTTCAAGGGATCCCTAGCAAATTCAAGCAGTTGCATCAGCATCATGGGCTTGATAGCTGCTGATCCAAGACTGATTAATTTTTATAAATGTGAGCCTATAAACCAAGTCTGTGAACAGGTGCACTCTTTGATCCATTATGAACCCTGCAGCAGCACTCAATGTCCGTTCAGAAAGCACACTGGATACAGGACAGACCAGTAGCTTGATTGCATACTGAGCAAGTTCTGACCAGTGGTCCATCCTCAACACCCAGTAACTCAGTGGATGCTCAGTTGGAAAGGTCTCCAAGTCTGCTCTTGCTCCTAGATATTCCTGCACCACATAATGCAGATGCTGATGATGGTTGCTTGAACCTATCAGCCCTTGGCGCTGAGAACTGAAAAATAGTTTAAAGGCATCGGTCAGCCAGTCACCTTTGCCACCACTCTTCCTCTGACTAAAGGAAGCCTCAGAAACACTTTGTCCAGCAGCAGGAAAAGGTAACCTCCCAGGGTCTGGAAAGGCATTGCACAAACTTTTTTCAAGCTATCCTGAAGATGTTTCATCCTCTGCTCCCTCTGCAAAGGCAGGATGAGCTCTGCAACTTTACCCTTGTAACGTGGATCAAGTAGGGTTTCCACCCAGTAATGATCCCTCTCCTTGATACCACGAGCCCTGCGGTCTTTTCGCAGACTTTGCCGAATCTGGGAGGCCATGCAGCGTAAGTTTGAGCAGACTTGAGAGTCCTCTGGGTCACTGAGGATGACATTGTTTGGGACTACCTCCTCCCAGCCAACGTACAATTCCTTGAGTTTTTGGGGACTGAAAACCATCCCTTGAAGATGGCTGTGTGTTATATTCTACATCCAAGCTGACACAATCTTCCTCCTTCTCTTCTTCCTGTGTGTTTGGTGGCCATGCAAGAATGCTATCTGCATAAAGGGGGCCTTGAGAGGAAAGGAAGTCCTCCTCTTCATCTCTCTGTTCTGCCTCAAGTGCCCTGTCCATGATTCCACAAAGTGTGTGCTCCAGCAGAAAGACTAGAGGGACAGTGTCACTGATGCATGCATTGTCGCTGCTCACCATCCTAGTGGCCTCCGCAAATGGTGACAGGACAGTGCATGCCTCCTTGATGGCGTGGCAAAAAAAAAGAAAAACAAGCTCCCCTGAGCCTCTTCTGGTGCCATACTCACAGAGATACTCATTGATGGCCCTCTGCTGTGCATGCAGCCACTGCAGCATTTCCAATCTTGAGTTCCACCTGGTGGGAATGTCACAATGAGGCGGTTGGTGGGCAGGTTCAATTCCTGATGAATGTCAGTCAGCCGAGCACTGACATTGTATGACCGGCGGAAATGACCACAGACTTTTCTGGCCTGCCTCAGAATATATGGTAAGTCTGAGAACCTAGTCAAGAAACACTGCACCACCAAATTCAAGACGTGTGCCAAGCATGGAACATGTGTCAAGTGTCCCTGTCAGAGGGCAGAGAGAAGGTTGGTGCCATTGTTGCATACAACCATTCTTGGCTCAAGCCGACGTGGAGTCAACCAAGGAAGCAGATGTGGCAGAAACAGCACCATTTTTTTGGAGGCGTGGTGGCGGCACTAGCTCCAACACCGAACCCTGTCCTGCATTCTTCCAAGTTGCCAGCAGAGTTACCAAGTGCACCTTGAAGGAAAGGTAACATCCCTGATTGTGTCTGCTAGACCATGAGTCAGTGGTAATTTGTACTTTGTTGCTGACTGTCCTGTCCTAGGAGGCCAAAACATTGCCTTCCACATGACATGAGAGAACTGGAATGGCCTTACGTGAAAAGAAAGGTATTTTCGGAACCTGCCACTGGGGTACAGCCCATTTTAAAAATTCACGAAAGGGGGCAGAGTCTACCAGCTGAAAAGGCAGCAGTTGGAGTACTAGCAATTTGGCCAAGCTAGCATTTAAACGCAGAGCATGTAGATGGCTGGGGCATTATTTTTTTTTATAGTTCAGCAACTGGTGTAGGGAAATTTTCCTGCTGACATCAACTGGTGGTGTACTGCTAGCAGATTGGCTGCAAGTACTTGAGGCACCCATTCCTAGACCTTCATTCCTCCCAGTGCAGGCTTTTGAGTGGCCTGGAGGTATAGTAGGGGTTGAGATCACAAATGAGGAGCAAAGAGAAGTCCGCCTTATTTTATGATGTGGGTCTTTGAGGTGCTGTTGCCAACGGACTGCATGGCAGGTTGTCATATGTCTTGTCAAGCATGTAGTGCCCAAGCGACTGCTGTTCTGGCCGTGCTTGAACTGCTTCAGTCATAGATTGCAAACAGCAACGGTGCGGTCTACTGCACAAGTGTTGAAAAAAGCCCACATCATTGAAGGTTTGGAAGTCAGCAGAGAGTCAGCAGTGCCCTGCACCCGTGGAGCTCTGTGGTATGATGCAATAGGGTGGCTGCCCTTAAGCTGGTCTCTGGAGGAAATCCTGCCTCGTTGGAGTTGGGCCTCCTCCTCCTCACTTTCCTCCTGTCCTCATCATCCCCAGCCTCTACAGCCTTTGAAGTCCGCTTTCTTTCCTCTTTTAACGTAGTATGGTGTCTCGAGGTGCCCACGTCCCGTGACGACTGAGAGACGACTGAAGGTTTGGAAGTTACTACACCCGAAAAAAGTTGTGAACACGTCATCTGGCGTGGCAACGACAAACGTTAGATACTGACTTCGTCAAGTTCGTGCCGGTCTTGTCGTCAGCGAACCCGTGATGTACGAACTGTTCTGTATACTGTTGGACGGTACGTCAGGCAACCGTTGTCGTGGAGTTTCTGGGTGTAGTAT
>BLSH010410141.1:29539-39929 GCA_018402905.1 Glandirana rugosa | reverse complement strand
TAAGTACCTTAGGACATGGTAAACATGGGTTTCATTCTCGTCGTCCAGGTTTCGGACCCCAGACAACTCCGGAGAAGGCCACGGACTCTCTCGGACCTCTTACTAAAACCAGTTAAAATAACACCTCAATGGTGGTAGACTTCCCATAAGTTGGTAGAAACACTATCAGCTGGCTAAATGATTCAACCGTGTAAAGCATGGTTACTTTCCGTGCGGGCGCCGGGGGCTTTGTCGTTCTCGAAAATAGTTCCTCCAGCATTCCGAGGTACCCCAGGGTTGGTTATAGTACAGGCTGGCTCCCCACGTCAAATGAAGATTCAAGACCTTCCGGAACACACTCTGGGACTTCTAATGGTCTCACACAAGGCCTTCCAGAACTTAGAAGTAAACTGCACCCCTCGGTCGGACATGATATTGGTTGGGACCCCATGGAGCCTTACGACCTCCTTGATAAAAGCTCTTGCTGTTTCGGGGGCCGCGGGCGTGCCTTTCATTGGTACGAAATGTGCCAACTTAGTAAATCGGTCGACTATCACAAAGATGGTTGAATACCCTTCAGATGGTGGTAACTCCACAATAAAATTGACCAAAATCATTCTCCAGGCTCTCTCAGGCACCGGAAGAGGCCTCAACAGACCCCAGGCTTTGGACCTGCTGCTCTTACTTTGGGTACAAATGGTACAGGATTCCATGAATCTTCTACAGTCCTCGCCCACCTGTGGCCACCAAAACGTGCGCTGAAGTAGTTCAGAAGTCCTATGGACCCCAACATGTCCTGCTAGTTCATGTTGTTCATCTATTTTTTTATACTGAAAAATATGTAACTTTGTTTTAGCAATGTTGGAATAAAAATATATTTTTTTATAAAATTTCTTGGTTATCTCGTGGTGTGCCCTTAAATGTCCATTGTATGTGGGGGATTCCCAGACTCTTTCTTTGTATGGTCCGTATAGATTAAGATTGGATGAGCAGCCCCTTCTAACAAATATCGCCATTCTTCCAAGGCGGCTTTAATTGCCAACAGTTCTCGATCACCCACGTCTTTATTCCTCTCCGCTGATGATAGCTTGCAGGAGAAGAACGCAACGGGTGCAAAAGAGCCTTGGTGCCCTGTCTTTGGGACGGCACTGCTCTTACTGCTATCTCAGAAGCGTCCACCTCCAGGACATATGGCAACCCTGGATCGGGATGCTTGAGTACAGGAGCGGATGTAAACAGGTTCTTAAGAGACTCGAAGGCCGCTTGTGCTTCTGTGGACCACATGAACCGGATGCCTTGCTTGGTCAACTGAGTGATGGGAGCGATTATGGCTGAAAATCCTCTGATGAATTTCCGATAAAAATTAGCGAATCCAATGAAGCGTTGAGCCCCTTTGTGATCAGCAGGTGTGGGCCAATGCAGAATAGCAGATACTTTCTGAGGATCCATCTTGATGCCTCCGACTGATATGATAAGTCCCAAAAACTGGATACTTTGCTGCTCGAACATACACTTCTCTGGTTTGGCGTATAGTCCATGTTGCCGCAGCCAGCCCAGCACTCTCTTTACATGGCCACGGTGCTCCTCTAGGGAAGCCGAAAAGATTAAGATGTCGTCCAAATAGACGATAATGAACAGATCTAGGAAGTCTCTGAAAACATCATTTATGAAGTGCTGGAAAGTGGCCGGGGCGTTGCATAGTCCAAATGGCATTACCAAATACTCATAATGTCCAAAACAAATGCGAAAGGCCATTTTCCACTCATCACCCGGATCATGCGGATCAGGTTGTAGGCACTGTGGAGGTCCAATTTCGTGAATATGACTGCCGTCCCGAGACGTTGGAAGAGTTCAGGAACCAATGGAAGAGGGTAGCGTTTCTTGATGGTAATCTTATTCAGTTCTCGGTAGTCGATGCAGGGTCGTAGGGTATGATCTTTCTTTTCTACAAAGAAGATACCTGCACCAGCTAGAGATGTGGAGGGACGGATGAACCCCTTTCTCGGGTTATCATCAATGTAGATCCTAAGTGCACCGAGTTCCGATTCGGAAAGCAGAAAGATTCTGCCAGAAGGAACCTCAGCACCAGGCAACAGTTCGATGGGGCAGTCATATGGCCTGTGAACTGGAAGAGTCTCTGCTCCCTTCTTGCTGAATACATCCAGGAAGGAATGGTATACTGTGGGAACGAGCTGGTGGGTCTTGGAGTCCGGGATGTCGTCCAGGCACAGCAGAGTTGGAGCTTGGTGGGTGTCTTTTGGGAGACAGTTCTGGAGACAGTGTGATGACTGTAATTCAATCCTTCCTGTGGCCCAATCAATAAGGGAATTGTGAGCTTGCAGCCAGGGTATGCCAAGGATGACTGAAAACAGGGGTGAAGTGATAATGTCCAAACGCAACAGTTCTTGATGTTTACCCGAGATGGAGGCAGGCAGAGGAACTGTCTCATGGGTTACTGGCTCGGATTTAATAACTGTCCCATCGGCCAGGTGGACTGCCATTCCTTGGGCTTTGGCTAGCAACGGAATCTAGTGTTTGGTGACAAAGGCAGAGTCCATAAAACAACTGCAAGCGCCGGAGTCAATAATGGCGGGGACTTGAATATTCCTTCCTGGGAGCTGAAATGAGACAGGTAAACTGATGTGAGTGGTTGCTGGAAATGGGAGGCAAAACTTCAGGTGCAATGGTCAAACACTTACGGAATTTTGCAGGGCAAGTCCTCACATAATGTCCAGGTTCTCCACAATACAGGCTTGTGCATCCGTCAGCGCTGGCGCTCCTCAGCCGTTAGGGATGGGCGAAGGAGTCCCAGTTGCATAGGCTCTGGTGTGTCCGAAGGTGCGGCAGCAGAAGAAGGTGATGTTGAGCTGGTGTAGCTGGGAACCCGGGGTAGCACCCATGTGGGTCTTGGGCCTGCCCCTCTCTCCAATCTTCGTTCCCGAAGACGCCGATCAATTTGTATAGATAGGTTAATGAGGGCGTCTAATGACCGGGGAACACCAACTCGGGCCAGTTCACCTTTTAATGCCTCAAAAAGTCCAAGCCGAAACTGGTAGCACAGAGGAGCGTCGTTCCAGTTGGTATCAGAACTCCAGCGCCTGAATTCAGAGACATTGTCCTCTGCTGCTCTGCGCTCCTGCTGTAGGGTGTGCAATGCGGCCTCCGTGGTGGCAGCCTGATGTGTATCTTCGTAAAGCTGGGACATAGCGTGGAGGAAGGAGGTCAAAGCTGTCAGAGATGCAGCCTTTTGCTCCAGGGGGCGATGAGCCCAGGACTGTGGCTCCCCTTGCAGCAAGGAAATGACGAATCCTACTTTAGTAGCTTCAAGTGAAGAAGGTCCGGGGCTGTAAGGCAAAGTAGAGTTCGCAAGCATTGCGGAAAGCTCGGAATTTGCTGCGTTCACCGCTGAATTTCTCAGGTGTGGGGACCCTTGGCTCAGGAGGCAGCATAACCATGGTAGGGGCTGTAGTGGTGCTGGTGGAAGTAGCGGAGCGACTGGTTCCAGGCATGGAGGATGAAGAAAGCTCCAGGACACGTTCCTCCAAACGGGTATAGCCCTCCTGCAGATTCTTGACCGCTTGGGTCAGACCGGCCAGGTGCTGACACAGGTCATCCATCAGAGAGGTCCCCTGCGCAGACTCCGACGTGGCCGTTTGGTACTGTCACGTACCTGGTGGTGGAGTCTGCAGTCGATGAGGACAGCCTCTCTTACAATCCTGACTCAGGAACCCCTGATGTAGCAAACAGAAGGTTCAAGAGTGCAGAATGGCACGAGTGCTTTACAGGAACACTGGTGCGATGCTCACAGGCAGGGCTGGAGATGCAGCTTGATAGAGCAGAGAGGAAACCCCAGGAACGGCTGACAATAGCCTGTCAGGCTAGACCAAGCAGGTGATGCTGGATGAGAAGGCCAGGGATGGACCGGATCAGACAGCAGGCAGGCAGATCAGGAACTGAGGAGCAGGCAGAAGAATGGTCAGACACAGGCTGGGTCGGCAATGGGCAGGCAGCATGGTACCAAGGAGCAGGCAAGCGGATTGTCAGGAATAGCCAGTGGTCAGGGCAGGAAGATAGCAGCGGTGTCAGGATCGAGGCAATGAATCAAGGGAACAGATACAGTGGGTAAACGGGTAGCAGGAATCACAGGAATGTTGTAGACCAAACGGCATTGAACTCATGTCACTGTTCAGTTCAAATAGTCCCATTGGCGCCAACAACGGTTACGAGCGGGGATGCGCGCCTCCCGGTCGCGGGTGTGCACAAACGTTCATACCAAGCGCTCGTTCGTGTCTGCATCTGCGCACAGCATCCCTTCTCACGGGCACACGGGCTCTACGTCTTTCCTGACAGTCGGTTGATAATATTGTCCCTAAAATTCCCCTCGGGGACCCTATAGTTAATAATTAATGTCTACATACCCCCCCCATTCTCACCAGATTTACTCACCAAATAGCTCTTCTTCTCCTGAATCGTGCCCCGGGCCCTGTTCTGTATATAGGAGACTTTAATGCTATCCTAGACCCTACCTTGGATCGCTTGGGGGTTAGTAACAGATCATACCCTTCATTTGTAGACTGGGCTCGTGTATATGATATGACCGAGCTGTGGAGATGGAAACTCCCTGATGTATGTCAGTACTCATGTCATTCTGATTCCATTCAAACCATGTCTCACATAGATTTGGCATTCGCTAATGCAGATATTTTACCCCTGGTCTCTTCGGTATCATATTTACCAAGAGGAGTGTCTGACCATGCACCTCTCTCGGTGGATCTTGTCCTCCTGCTCAATTCGGGTCCTGCTATTTGGTGCATGCACCCACAGTGGCTGGGGGTCGAGATAGTACAGAGATCCTGTGGGAAAGATGTGGTAGACTACTGGAGTGTAAACTAGAATACAGCTGACCCCTCAACGGTCTGGGAGGCTTCCAAGATGGTGATGAGAAGCAATTTTATGTCCATTACGAGTATACTACGCAAAGATGCTAAACAGTGCACTGGGGAACTGGAGGAGGCAATGGTAGCTGCAGAGGCTGCCTCTGTTGCTCAACCCGACTCCACCAATCGGGACTCATGGCTACTTAAACGTAGGGAGTATGAGCTCTGGTTATTGGACCTCACTAAAAAATGCATGCTGAACGTTACTCAAGTTTTGAACACAGTAATAAGGCTGGCCACCTCTTGGCCTATTTAACTAGACCAGACCGCACTCCTATCTCTATTCCCCGGATTTTGACTGTGTAGGGAAATATCAGTGACACTCCCCAGGATATTGTGGAAGCATTCTCCCACTTCTATAAAGATCTATACACCACAAAAACCCATTACTCTGATACTCAATTGAACGAATATCTAAGGACAATTCCCGTCCCCCTACTGACTGATCAGGATAGGATATACCTGGAAGAGCCCTTTACGGAAGAGGAGATAGCTGCCGCTATAGCACAACTACCAACCCATAAAATTCCAGGTCTAGACAGCTTCCTGGCAGAATGGTATAAGCAATTTAACCATTTACTCAGTCCTCTTTTACTTAAGACATACAATACCGCACTGAAAGCTGGGACCCCCCCCCCCCCCGCCATCTATGTGGGAAGCTTTGATTGTGTTATTGTTAAAACCCCGGAAAGATCCCCTAAAATGTGATTCATATCACCCAATCTCACTTATTAACGTAGATGTTAAAATCTTAGCCAAAGTATTGGCTAACCGTCTTAATAAGGTGATTGTGAAATGAATAGGGAGTGACTAGGGAGGCTTCATTCCTGGACGCTCTACTAGGATGAATATTCATAGATTATTCCATAATATTCAATATCCCCACGAATGTCCACAGACCTGGGTCCTTGTGTCCCTGGACACAAGAAAAGCATTTGACAGTGTGTAGTGGCCTTACCTTTTTCAGATTTTACGGAGGTACGGTTTTAGCCCATGAATAGTGGCATGGATACAACTTTTATATACCTTACCTATGGCCAGAATCAGGGTTAACTCTCAAGTGACAGAGGCATTTCCAGTTGCCAGAGGCACCAGGCAGGGGTGCCCGGTGTCACCCATCCTGTTTGCCCTGGCAATGAAACCTCTGGCCATTAAAATCCACAAATCCCCCTTAATAAAAGGACTCCCGATAGGGACAATTGAAGAACTAATTTCCTTATATGCAGATGATACTCTGGTATATCTGGCAAACCCGCATGAGTCACTTAAAAACCTCCTATCTTTAATTAACACTTTTGGGGATTATTCAGGAATTCAGGGTGAACTGGGGAAAATCTACTATTTTTCCACTGGATCAAGCTGCTGTGCCCCAGATTCACCCAGAATCTGAACTACAGATAACCTCCTCTTTTAGATTTGTAGGGGTGGAGATTCAGCTACCTCTGTCCTCATACATTAATAATAATGTGTGCCCACTATTGTCCCAATTACTAGAATATACTAGGCAATGGATGGATCTGCCTCTGGATCTTATGGGAAGGGCTAACATCATTAAAATGATATATTTACCTAAGCTTCTCTATGTTCTAGCGAATTCTAGAATTCCTAAATCCATAATTAAACATATAGACTCCATTTTAACGACTTTGCACGATGGCAGGGACGGGCACCCAGGGTAGCCTTGGAGATATTGAGACTCCCCTCTCACATGGCAGGCCTGGCCTTTCCAAATTTCTACTTATATTATCTAGCCTTCCAGTTGGTACCTATCCATGATTGACTTCACCCGAATGCTACTAATGCATGTACTAGCACAGAAGGAGCCATTGTCTCCTCTATGGAAACCCTACGCAATAATATACAGGAACTCCCTCCCTGATCAGCTGGGTACCTCAGTGTTAGGGGTGTCCCTCTCCTTGTCCATGGTTGCTTAGAGAATCATGGTTGACCTCACCAAATACTCCACTGTGGTTTAATCCCATTTAAAAAGAATTGAACTACCAGAACCTGTGCGATGGACATCTAGGGGAGTCAAATATCTATGCCACATCTATGATGACCAAGGCTTTATGTCAATTCGTCAATTACAACTAAAATTTGATTTACCAAACACGTACTTATTCTATTACTACCAACTTCGTCATGCTGTTCGTACTCAATTTGGCTCCCTGACCAACCCTATTCAAATGGCTCCATTAAAAAAACTACTGAGAAACCCAGAGACCACAAAGCTTATTTCCACTTATTATAATGCCCTTGTAACAGATTCTAATCCCAGGTTTAAGACTGCACAAGACTAGAGTAGAGCGAACCCGAATTGTAAAGTTCGGGTTCGTACCGGACTTTAGGGTGTCCGTGTTCCGAACACGGACATTTGAGAAAAAGTCCGGGTTCGGGTATTTTTTTGTGCCTTTTGAATAGCTGCAGGGCAGCCAATCAACAAGCGTTTCACTCGTTTACCCTTAGAAGCCATCACATGCCTACTAATGGCATGGCTGTGATTGGCCAGTGCATCATGTTACCCAACCTCGATATAAGCTGGAGTGACGTAGTGCTGCATGTCACATCATCTCATACTAGTGTAGGGAGAGGTTCCTGCTGCTACTGTGAGGGACAGATTAGCTTTCGAAGATCATCTCATACTAGTGTAGGGAGAGGATCCTGCTGCTGGTGTGAGGGACAGATTAGCTTTCGAAGATCATCTCATACTAGTGTAGGGAGAGGATGCTGCTGCTGGTGTGAGGGACAGATTAACTTTCGAAGATCATCTCATACTAGTGTAGGGAGAGGATGCTGCTGCTACTGTGAGGGACAGATTAGCTTTCGAACATCATCTAATACTAGTGTAGGGAGAGGATGCTGCTGCTGGTGTGAGGGACAGATTAGCTTTCGAAGATCATCTCATACTAGTGTAGGGAGAGGATGCTGCTGCTACTGTGAGGGACAGATTAGCTTTCGAAGATCATCTCATACTAGTGTAGGGAGAGGATCCTGCTGCTGGTGTGAGGGACAGATTAGCTTTCAAAAATCATCTCATACTAGTGTAGGAAGAGGATCCTGCTGCTACTGTGAGGGACAGATTAGCTTTCGAAGATCATCTCATACTAGTGTAGGGGGAAGATGCTGCTGCTGGTGTGAGGCACAGATTAGCTTTAGAAAATCTGTTAAAAACAGCGATTTATTGGTGGGTGGGTGGTAGAGGAGATTTTTGTTTGCTAGAGTACATTTTGTTTGCTAAGCAAAGTGCCTCATATAAAACCTAAGCAATTTTTCTGTTTGTTAGGTGGGCGTTTGCAGCCATTTTTGCAAGTGCAGTGCACTTGCAACTGCTTGTGTGTCAGGGACACTACTTTAATCGTGCTCTGTTAGTTCAGTTGGCAACATTTTGGCATATTTAAATACTGCTTTTTACATTGCAGTTAGACAAATTACATTTTTTTTTTTGTGCAAAATATTACATTTTCAGCCAGCGGGGCATTTCTTGCACAAAATTAAAAAGTGCGTCTTCCTAAAATTGATGCCTTGGATAGAGAAATAGACCACAAATTTGAACTAACTTGGAACCCCTGGATAACCAAATGTCTCCCACCTGAGTTCGACTTAAAAGTTCTACTCCCATGGTAAGGCTGCACTATCCTAACGAAGAGGTCTTGGGCGCTCTGGAGGTCATCCCAGTGGACATTATACCCCCTCCCCCTTCCACTTTTCTTTTCTTTCTACCTCTCCACCTCCTCTTTTGCCTTTTTTATTCACTGTTTAGCCTTACATTTGTTATGTCATGTTGTTATCGGAAGTTTCTTATGCAATTTGATATTGCCTTTAATCACCCAATAAGTGGGCAATGTTGGTCAGAGAACTAGTCCTCTGAAATGCACTTTCCCGTTGAAAATCTTTCAGCGGGCGTGGACCGTCTAGTCGAGCCAGCCCCACTCCCGAACAGCCCCGGCACAAGCTAGCTCCCAATCGGGGCGCCTGGGCGAGGGCGGGAGGGGCTCGGTTATGGCCGGGCTGGTCCTACGATACTTACCGGTGTTGCACAACATCTGGTTTAAAATTACGGCCTCTTGCCGTGGATCTAACAACCACTGTAGGCCCAACTTAAAACCCACTTGTACATTTTGGCTGTTAAGCACCTATGTAAGGCAAATGTCCATTGTATGTATCCTTTAACATTTTACCAGGTACACTAATGTATGGTTCTTATTCTTTTGTACTTGTTCTTTTATTTATCTAAAAAAAAAAAACAAATTGAACTTGAAAAAGTGCGTCTACATTGCTGGTTAAAAAAAAAAAAATATTCTAAGTACTACATTTGCGGCCAGTGGTGCATTTCTTGCACAAAAATAAAAAGTGTGTCTACATTGCTGGTTTAAAAAAAAATATTCTAAATGCTACATTTGCGGCCAGCGGTGCATTTTTTGCACAAAAACAAAAAGTGCGTCTACATTGCTGGTTTAAAAAAAAAGAATAATAATTTATTATTCTTTTTTTTATTATTAATAAATAGTGCTACATAGTATATTTGCACCTTGCTGTGCATTTCTTGCACAAAAAGTGGGTCTACTTTGCTGGTTTAAAAAAAAAAAAATCGAAATACTACATTTGCAGCCGGCGGTGCATTTCTTGCACAAAAACAAAAAGTGCGTCTACATTGCTGGTTTTAAAAAAAAGAATAATAATTTATTATTCTTTTTTTTATTATTAATAAATAGTGCTACATAGTACATTTGCACCTTGCTGTGAATTTCTTGCACAAAAATAAAAAGTGCGTCTACATTGCTGGTTTAAAAAAAAAATTCTAAATACTACATTTGCGGCCAGCGGTGCATTTCTTGCACAAAAATAAAAAGTGTGTCTACATTGCTAGTTTAATAAAAAAATATTCTAAATACTATATTTGCAGCCAGCGGTGCATTTCTTGCACAAAAATAAAAAGTTGGTCTACATTGCTGGTTTAAAAAAAAAAAAGAACAATAAATTATTTTCCTTTTTTCTTTATTATTATTATTAATAAATAGTGCTACATAGTACATTTGCACCTTGCTGTGCATTTCTTGCAAAAAAATAAAAACTGCGTCTACATTGCTGGTTTAAAAAAAAAGAATAATGGGGGGGCGTGGCTTGAAGCATCCACGGACGGACGCATCCCGAGGAGCTCCGCACGATCCAAGCCCAATCCACAGCTATCCGGGCTCAGGAAAGGAGGGTGAGATACCAGCTCTGCTTAGATTATCTCCCCACATCTCCTGCTTCAAATTGAGACCATTATGTTCCCGATCGTCACCCGGCGCCCGCGGGGCCGAAAATCGAGCCCGCGGCTTTTGCGGCCTACCGCTGCCGGACCTTATGGTCAGGTCCCTGGAGCCACATTTCTCCATCCAAGTCCCATCCACGGGCCCCCCCATAAATCTCCTCACCGTCCCAACCTACCTCTTTACACCGAGGTCCCTGGACTGGTATTCCAGGCCGTCGCC
>BLSH010410121.1:247773-271553 GCA_018402905.1 Glandirana rugosa | reverse complement strand
CCAAATCACTAAACCCAAAATAAAAAAGTTCTCTCCATATAAAATAAGATTAAAATGATCCTAGAAAAAAAAGTCCAAGTCATCACACTCGAATAAAATTGTGGGCAAAAACGTTGTATGGTGACGTATTATCCCGTCATGTCAAATCACGTGGTTTAGTGGTGTAACCTTTTGTTCCTCTCCCCGCGCATCACCCTGAAATATACTTCATACCGGACCATTTCGGCGAAGGTAGGGATTATGTATTGATTTTTGTAACGGTTTTTTCCGTTTACTCCTTTTAAACCCTGAAATATACTTTGTGTACTACTCATGTCTATTTGACTACTTTTCATTTCTCTAAATAACTCTCTATTTTGTGATTTGCCTTTTTTGGCAATGTTTTTAGTTATGTATTAGGGATGGAAGCGGCTTTACCAGGCCATACTTCATATAAAGTCCCACTACGCGCCCCTCTCCTTGTTTTCCAATGTGGTGATTTGGTGCACTAAACTGTACTGCCCTATTATGCAGTGGTATGTTGCAAAAACGGGTGTTAAAATAAGCTCACACTACTGAACCTGAAAAAAAAGATCCTAGTAAAATTAGAATAAAATATACCTCTCTTGAAAAAATAAAACCCAAATCACTAAACCCCAACCCTAGATCCTTAAACCAAAAATCCCAAACATAAAAAAAAACTTGTTTTATTTTGTCTTTTTGTTTTATAGCCTAACTGCAAGTAAAAAGGACATGAAAATGTGAAATAAAAACAATAAGATACCCAAAAAGAAAAAAAGTAAACTGCAAGGGGGCCCAGCAGTTAAACAGCAACTGGAGTTATTGCTGCTATGCACAAAATGGTAGTCCTTGAAAATAATGGTGGGTCTATGCAGTGGGGGTACACAATAATATGTAATCCACCACACTGTAACTAACAGTAATGTAGCAATTAGAGGTCCACACTATGTAGCTCACCCCACTGCAATTCACTTTATTGTGGTACAATATAGACCTGGGTGTAGTGCTGTTCAGCATGTGTAGTAAACCAGCAAATATATATATTCCTGCAAACACTCTGTGTTCCCTATCTATTACAGCTGCTCGGAACCCTCAATTTTATAGGAAGGGGCTGAACCACATGAAAACCCCTATTATTGGCCCTTTTAAGCCACATGACCACAGTTCAGAAGCCAGGAAGTGCAATGTGGTAATTGGTTACTATTGCAACAAATGACGAGATTGGTTCCCCTTTTTACTGAACTGCAAACGTCTTTGGTTCTTGTCAGGTTTATGTTTGACCCAAACCTGAAACCCCATCCCTACTCCCAAATTGTAATTGAAAAAAAATTTATGTTTTCCTTTATATCCCTCTTAAAGTTGCATTAAATGATCGTCTACCCCTGTATCATATTATCTTTTTTTTTTTTTGCTTTATTAAATGTCTACTATGGCAGTGCTTGCTTCTTGATGTCATTTTTTGACAATAGCTTGCAGGATTATAGCCAGAATTTTGTATTTAGTGTCAAGATTTACCCTCCCACTATAGACTTCAATAGAATACTAAGTTCAGGTTTGGTTTTGGTTATCATTTCATGGACTCACCTCCAGAAGATCTTGCACCCCAGCCAGTCACCCAGCACTCTGTACCACAGGGGAAGGTGGTGATGGAAGATGGCAGACATATTGACATGATGTACTGAGTATAGGTGACAGGTGTGGCCAGCCGTATCAGGGCGATGTCTCCAGGGCTTCTAGTGTTTATATATTGTCTATTGACAATGATAGAGCTTACATTGGCAATAACTGTATCAGAGTGAATCACATTAAGTTGGTACATGCCCAAATATACTTTATATTTTGATAGCCGGATAGGACTGCAGAAAGAAAACAGTACATAACATGAGTAAATGAGGATCCATCTGCTGCAGAAAGCAGAGCAATATTATTACTGTATTATTATTATTATTACTGCACCGGATCCCCGGCAAATTTTACTGATCCCAGCTACCACAAACTTCATTCCGATCATGTCAAGGAAGAAGAAGGAGGACAGAAACCCCAAAAAGCTGACAGCTTTCTTCCACCGGCCCTCAGGTAGAGGAAGACAACATGGCATGGCTTGTCGCCCCCCCCCTCCTCCACACTAAATGCCAGCCACTACTCTGATCTCCCAGATGCAGCAACATGGGCCAAGGGAAGTACTGGGGGTACCTCTCCTAGAAGCTCCTCTTCTCTACAGAGTCCTTCATGCACTAGGACAGCAAAGGCCAGAACGAGGCTGGACACCACAGCAGCAGACACAGGGGTGAGTCCTTGGTTTTCCCCAGTGAATACACACTGATCTCCACTCCTCCATTGCCAGCTTCCCTACCTCTAACCAGCCTGTAATGGACACACTACTAAAAGAGATGCTTCTGTCCCTGTACCATTCCCTGCACACAGAGTTTGCTAACCTCACACACAAATTCACAGCCGAAGTATCCATGTTGGAAGACAGGATCCACCAAGTAGAAAACGCGATAGCTGACATCACCACTTCTGTGAATGACCTTGTAGATGCAAATGATGAGAGTCTGGAGGAAAGAAATTGGCTCCATGCTAAAATAGCTGACCTGGAGGATAGCACCAGGTGAAACATCTTGAAATTAAGAGGTGTACCTGAGTCTGTGCTCTCTCTAATGACCTTATGCAAAATGCTAAAGATCTTTTCCATTCCATACTGCCTGAACTTACCCCACTACACCCAACAATTGACCGCATACATCGCATAACCAAACTCTCATTCCTACCTGATGATGTCCCCAGGGACGTACTTATGAGGGTACACATCTTCTTCATGAAAGAACAAATATTGAGGAAGACACGCTCCCTGGGTAAACCCCTGGAACCATACGCGCATATACAGATTTATGTAAACCTTTCCAAATTTACCCTAGATCTCCACACTCAACACTATCACCAACGTGTTTCACAACAATAACATAATATACAAATGGAGACACTCCACCAAATTGATTGTGTAACGTGAGGGGACAATCTACACTATCACATCCTTGGAGAAAGGCCTTTCCATGCTAGGAGAATGGGACATCATAACAACTCAACCCCCTCACTCTGGAGCTCATAACTATTCTGATAAAATTCCTCCCCCCCGGCTTAAATCCATCACCCACACCAGAAACCGCTGATCTAACGACAAAAGCAGTGCTCACAAATATAGCTACCCGGGGGGGGTTATTTACTAAAGGCAAATCCACTCTGCACTACACTTGCAGTCGCTGTAGATCTGAGTGGGACATGCAAGGAAAATAAAAAACAGCATTTTGGCTTGCACCTGATTGGATGATAAAATCAGCAGAGATTCCCCTCATTTCAGATCTTCCCCTCAGATCTACAGTGACTTGCAGTGCAATTGTAGTGCAGAGTGGATTTGCCTTTAGTAAATCAATCCCACAGTCTCCCTCTGTGACTCTAACCACCACGCTGATTCCATTTGAACTGTTTCCCCCCCCAACTTGGTTGAGGCAGCCCATCCTTTTTCTCAGTGGCTGCCTAGTTGTGACTGTTATGTTTAGCAATTTCGTTAATGCTTCTCTTGTTCCTTCCCGCAGGGAAGTTATCCATATCATGCTACCCGTGGGTACCTCCGAAACCTCTCCTGAAGCACACAAGCTACAGACCATACCTGATGAATCTAATGCAACGGGTCTCTGCTTAAAGTGATTGTAAAGGTCCCGTTTTTTTTTTAAATAACAAATATTTCATACTTATCTCCTTACTCTTGCACAGAGTGGCTCCAATCCTCCTCTTCTGGAGTCCCGCGGCGGCGCTCCTGGCTCCTACTCTTCTCGTGTGAACCGTCAGGGAAGTGATTTCCCTGGGGTCTCTCGTGCGGGCGCACTCCCGTGTCCTGTGTCTGCGTCCATTGACACAGACAACAGGACTCGGCCCTGCCCCCCGCATCATTGGATTTGATTGACAGCAGTGGGAGCCAATGGCTGCGCTGCTCTCAATCTATCCAATCAGGACCCGAGACACCGGCTGGAGCCGGTCGGCTCATGCCCATGGCGGGAACGATCAGGCTCAAGTAAGTAAAGCGGGGCACTGGGGGGCTGCTGCAGCCAAAAATGTTTTTCACATTAATGCATAGAATGCATTCATGTGAAAAACTGAGAGGATTTATGTTGAAAATCCTACGCTTTCCATCAAAGAAACTTTTGCATGAACGACATCATTAGAACTTTTTTGAGGTTTATTCTTCATGACATAACAAAAGTAAAACAAAACTCACATAGTAACACATATTATAACAAATGGTATGGCTTCAGATGTCAGTCAGGAGGAGGAAGAGTTCTGACAGGTGTTCATGTCACGTCTCCAAGAGTGTAGGCTTCCATCTCTTTCATTATCTCTCCCTGGCTAATCATTTAAAGTCATAAATTCTTATACTGTTTGTAAAGCTGACATAAACAGTTTGAGATGTTTAACACTTCTCTACTTATGGTCCTAGTCTATAGAAAGATGACTATTTTAACTCATAATTTCCAACAGTTAAAACCCCTTTAACTGTGGGTGCTGCCTCTACTTCATCGAAACACTTTCTCAGGTGGCGATTAAAATATTGACCCTAAACACAAAGGGACTAAACCACCCAGCGAAAAGTACATCCCTATGGCAGACAGTGCAGCAATCTCAATGCGATATATCCTTTTAATCACACATGCAAGGAATTCTCCCTCTTCCTACTTTCCACATCCCCGACCGTTCCTTCAACCTCCCTTCCTTCCCCTCCTCCCCCTCCTAAAGTTACCCCCACCAAAATGCTGGTTTTGTGCATGACCTTACTGTATTTCTCATGAGCCAATAGGCCAGCGTTGAAGATAATATTTCTTACAGTAATTGTTTACTAGTTCCTGTTTACTACCTTATTTCAATACGATTCATGAATGCTTATACGAACAACCTTGCTTTACTGACTATGCTTGATTATTGGCATTTGCACAATAAAATATATTGAAATAGAAAATGACTTTGCTTCTTCATGAATTGGCTAATAAGTGTTAAAGCGGAGTTCTACCCAAAAGTAGAACTTCTGCTTTAAGGGAAGGTGACCCCTTGACATGCCACGATTGGACCCTGTTTTGCCTTCCTCCCTCCCTCCCTCTTCTGGGACACGTCACAGGTCCCAAAGGATACACTGGCCATTCACAAAGCACAGCGCTGCTCGTGCATGCACAGTGCGTGCCCGGATTTGAAGCCAAAGACGGGCGCCCACACTTGTGATGCCGGCGCCGCACGGAGGAGGGGGAGAAGAGGGAGGCAGCGGGTGGCCGCATCGCTGGAGCCTGGGACAGGTGAGTGTCTGATTCTTAAAAGTCAGCAGCTACACCTTTTGTAGCTGCTAACTTTTAATAGGGTAGAACTCCGCTTTAATAAATTTCCTGTAAAAATTAGCAAAACCGACAAATCGTTGTACTCCTTTTTTACCAGTTGGGGTTGGCCAAAACAGTATAGCCAGGGATCAGCAAGGTGTCCGCTCCCGGACACCAGTGTCCGACAGGACTGCCTGTAGTGTCCGCCACAGCCGCAGACTTTTTTATTTTCACACTATCACTTTTTTTTAACTGCCTAGCTTCTCGAGTCCTCCGACTCTTCCTAGGCCGTAGTAGGACAGCCAGGGAGCGTGGCACCGCCCACTCATCCTCCTGGTCTCCTCAGCAGTGCTCACTAGTGATCTAGGAGGGAGGGGCAGGTCGGCTGGCGCCTTTGAGAGGAGAGGAGAGACCTGTGTGTGGCAGGCACCGCGGTCGCAGTGCTGAGTGCGGGCCTCGGGAGTCTGGAAGAATAACAGCCACTGCAGCCAGATAGAGGAGCGGAGGTGCTGCTGAGCCTGCCTGACTCAAGTCATGAGGAGTTGGAGCGAGCAGTGCCAGGCCATGCGGGTAAGTTTTTTTCACAGGGACTGTCTGCCAGTGCCAGCCAGGTGGACTAGTAACACTGAGTAGCACCTGGCTGGTGGTCCTCCTGAGACCTGTAAATTTCACAAGGAGGGACAGGGACTGGACTGGGTGTGGTAGTCTGGCCTGCATGGGAGTACTGGGGCTGGCTGGGCCCTGGGTAGAGTTGGAAGGTCCCACCACTGGAGTATGAGACATATCAGAAGTCAGGAGCTGACTCAGATGATCAGACTCCAGTGGTGGGACCTTCCAACTCTACTCCACCTGGAGAATATATGCCCAACTCTGCAGTAAGTTTTGTGCAGTATTTGTGTTCTGACCTCTGAGGGAGCAGGGGCAGTCACAGGAGGGAGGGACTGGCCTGGGACTCTGGGTCCTGCAAGTCAGTGCAGCCAGTTGCCATCCCAGAAGAAGGAAAACAGAGACAAGGAGAAGGAAGCAAGTCAGGAAGGTGCTGCTGGCCTGGGTACTTAGCTGACACTACTGTATATAACCTAACCTGGCTCTATATCACCTAACCTGGCTCTAAATACCACCTAACCTGGCACTATATCACCTAACCTGGCACTGTACCACCTAACCTGGCTCTATATATCACCTAACCTGGCTCTATATACAACCCTAAACTGGCTTTATATACAACCCTACCCTAGCTCTATATACCACCTAACAAGGCTCTTTATATAAAAGGTAGGAATTTAGAAAATATTTTAAACAATTTATAACCGTATACCACAAGCAGTCTTTATATAAATGGTCATTTAAATTTATCTGTACTTGTAGAACTAGGCCAGAGAGTAGACAGTGTTTTTGATGTTTTTTATTTGAAATGTACCTTGGTGTCCTTCACTGAGGTCTGTACTTTGGAAAATGTCCGCCACAGCCTTGGTCCATGCCTATCCCTGAGTATAGCTAAAACCTTTTGAGGGTCCATTGCCATACCTCCAATTGATATCACTAGACCCAGAAAATGAATGGTCTGACACTCAAATTCACATTTCTCTGCCTTTACACTAATGCTGCCCAGCCCAATGGATGCCTTAAGTCTCTAAGGTCCTTGTAGAAACCAATTGGTTGATGTAATAAAATGAGCCGTAAAAGCCCCTGGACTGACCATGAGGGGCTCACAAGCTGTGAGATCTAGGATCGGACAATCTGATTGTATGGCAATTGATGGTGCTGAGGGGCCCAGGATCTGTCAGCATTGATCCTGGCCAATAGTGATTTAATTCTAATCTGTAATCACTTCATGAGTAATGGATGTCTGATCACGCTCCCTGTCCCGATGGTCAGGGGGGGGAGAAGGAGGAAGCGAGTTATTCTGGCAATGATGTAGCTTTTCCTCTGGTACCAGTAGTGACCAGAGAAGGCCTAGTTGCATATTTTCAGGACCTTCAGGAGCAGCAGGAGGTAATGAAGGGGCAGAAGCAGGAGCAGGTGGATTAGCAGATACCTTTGGTAACATCCATGTGTGACAGAGCTGATTTGTCCTCTCTGATCTTTGCTCTCTCAGACGAGGATCAATCTGAATAGATAATTGAATAAGAGATTCCAAGGTGCTGGATACCCCAACTCGAGCCAGTCCATCTTTTAGTGCATCTGAAAGTCCCAAGCAGAACTGGTAACAAAGTGAGGAATTGTTCCACTCTGGATCAGAACTCCACCACTTAAAGCGTTTGTTACCCCAACACTTCATATTCCTGATCTGTGGCTGCTGCACCATGTACTTGTATGAAGAAGTCTCCTGCTTTCCTTGTATTACTTCCTTTGTGTAAAATCCCTGGTGTTCCTGCCAATCCCACTGCTTTCCTATTAAAAACTGAGCAGGAGAAAACAGTATGGTCAGTTCTTTAGCTATGCTTCTTCTCCTCCAATGATCAAACTTGTCCTGACACGCTCCCGCTGCACAGCCATTCACTGGGAAGCTCAGTGTGCTGCTGCTTCTCCTCTCCCAGCTCTTATACAGCTGGGAACAGTGCGATTGTGATCACTTAGAAAAAAGGGAAGCAAGGTATTTATAATGTTTTTTTTTTATATCTATACACAAATGTTTTGCCTTTCATTTCTATTTTAAACTGAATGGGTTGTTTTACAAGGTGATCGTTTACAATCACTTTAAAGCAGAGGCACTGTGTAGCTTGCAGAACCACAATGAGATAAATGAGCCCGTGGTTCAGGCTGAAGTTTCAGCACCCCAGAGACATCAAAGTCAGTGTTATGACAGTGGCCTGTTTATTGTGCTGCTAGGACCCTTCATGCTGTCCTGTAGACCTGGACCCTGCTTAGTTCTAGACAGAGAAAAGTTCAAAGCATCCTTCATGATTTCCCAAGTGTGCTCCTAATATCCAAGTGGTAAACTATGAGTTTAGGGTATTGTATGGGCAGCTGTTCACTTTTATCTATTTAACCACAACAAATAGGCATATGGACTCAGAAGCGGAATGAAGGGCCTGATATTAGCACTCCCATATAGGGGCTTTTTGGTGATGTAAACCAATCAGCCATGATCAATGAGGCACACTTGACAGTTTTAAAGTGGACACTTTATAAAAGGTGAACACTGGATCAATAAATATGCCCATGACTGATTTTTAGAAAGATTTTTCCAAAAGCAGAATGATTGGTGTCTGATGGAAGAATTGGTTTATAAAGGTAACTTGTTATACTCACTAGTGGATGCAATGTGCTGCCGTCATAACCCACTCTGGAGAGATCAGGGAGCCCCCACATATATATTCTCCATCTGTAACAGCAACCTGCCAGGGCCATTCTCCATTCAACGAATTTGTACCTCCAACTATCCGACTGGACACCAACGGGGAACCGCACACTGAATAATCTGCAGCACCGAAAGCATTTCTGGCTGAGACAAGAACAAAAAATATTTTGAATTTATTAAGCTTCCATAATAAAATATATACATAAATAATACACAAAAAATGAAGCCATATGTATTGATATGTTATGTTTCAGGGGATAAAAATCCTCAGGATTGATTCTATATAAGAGATTTTGATGACACAAATTTCAACCACATGTATTCAACACCAAACCCAACCAACTTTTATATTATTTATTTTCAATGTCCCCATCAGGCAAAGTTAAAATACAAAATGGCTGCAATGCACGCCTCATCTCTTGTGTTGCCCCTCTCAGTAATTGTATTGTCATGTTCTCAATCTTCTTACTTAATTGACATCCAGCATCCATCTATCTGGAAAACTGAGGCAATCTTGTGAATGAAGTGCATCACCATGACACCCTTCATTCACAATGGAAAAATGCAGAAAGGGGTGTGGACGTGGTCATGCCTGCAAAAACTGCCCACCACCAGGAGAAGATCTGAAGAGAAAGAAGACCCTGCACATCATGATGTCAAATCCAATACAAAATTTGTTGCACCGTACCTTTAATTCTAAATCATTAAATCAATATATGAAGCATGTGCAATCACCAAAGCAGTGCAAAAATCGTAGTCCATAAAGTCCACCAAAATTATTATACGATCAAGTGACGCTTAAGATATATCAGTATATTATTATATTATATTCAGTGAATCTACTTGTAAGTTCCACAAATCGAAATGTTGACAATTTTTTTGTTATTTGGAGATAAAGATGTATCTGAATTTCTGAAACACAATGCTAATAAATTTCAAGGAATCCAAAGTAAATGATAATGATATGAGTTATCTGAATTTGAATCTGAAAATACATTTGAATTTGAATTTGTAATGGAAACATTGCAATAAATACAGTAAGGTATAGAAGTGAAATAAGATGATGATTCCTGAACTGTCATCTAGGGACATTTTATAACATCAGTTGCAGTGAGTCTGTTCCCCTCTAGCGCTCAGCTTGGAAACTGTGTCATCATCACCTGAAGACAGAGAGAGCAGAGATCCAAAATGAGAGTGAAGGATCATAGGACAAGTAGTCCGAGGAGCCAGGATTTGCACTGGAGGCAGATTGTTGCAGACTACAAGTTCCAGCCAACTGGAAGGAAAAGTAGAATGCTCTCTGAGGAGATATAAAGTCTGGACTGGGGAGGAGCCAGACTCTTGGGACCACGGCCTTCAGCTGCAAGCAGGGACCCGGGCCGTCAAAGGGATATGAACCAACGCCGTGGCCTAGGCAGCGTGGAAAGCCTTTGGCAGGTGTGTAGACATATCCATCGTCGACAGCGTCTGGTAGGCTGAGTGATAGTTGGAGGTCACCCTTGTCTCCTTGACACATCCAGTGTCACAAGGTGTGTGGTCAGGCGTACCACTCTGCTTGCAGATCCTCTTCAGGAAACAGCCAGGAAACAGCCAGGGACCTCCTATTCCCTCAAACTTAACATCATCAGGATTGGTGAATGGACAGAAGCTCACCCTATATATACCCCTAAAGACACTGCATGCGGATGCCTTTACCCCATCTCCCTTCATTAAGCCTCAACAAGGAGACACTTTGCACATGCTATTTGCAGTACTGGATGTTCTTATACAGGTATCTCTCTGGGCCCTAGTTAAGCTAGCGGAAGACACTGAACAACTACACTAAAATAACTTCTACACCCCCCCCTCAAAAGGACCTTGTGCACAATATCTGCCCACAATTAGGGGAACTCTTGTCACAAATCAAGTGTTACATTCTTGGTAATCTGTTGTTCCATAATTGTGTCATATGGTCTATTGAGCCCTTGACATCAGGGGTTAACGGGAGCAGTCTCATATAAAAGGGCATTCTCCTCCTCTTTATACCTGCAGTCATAGGCTCTTTCAGATTCTACTGGTTTGCGTTCATTAAATTTACTGTAATTCTTCATGCATTGCATTCTTGTTAAAAACTGCATGTGCTAAGTTTAATACTGAAGTAATTTTTGCCTAAGACATTATTGTTCTATCTGCTTAACAACTTTAAATTAAAGATACTTAGTTACTTTGCTGCAGTCTGGTGTCTGTGTAGTTGTATTATAATTCTAAAATATGTCTGAACCCAGGGTGTCAGAGGTGTAGGGAAGCTTGCAAGGTCACACTCCATCAATTGACACTCGCTAAATGACAGTGCCACTTCCTCTCACCACTAAGTAAACAAAGGGGCAGGGTCAACCTGTGTTGTAACTGGGTGAACATGTCCCTTTGTGTATCTAGTGTTGGGGGTAAGCTCCCTCGTCCCCCCCCTTTCCTGGACTGCATGCTTAAATAAGGGGCTTGGTATAGATTTTGATGGGGACCTCAGGCTTTTTTTTTCGTTTAAAGATTCATGTCTGCATGAAAATTCATCCCCCGCTGGCTCCTTAGCAATCAATGACTCCCGGCTGGCTGATAGCAGCGATGGGTTGCAGTAGTAGTAATACAGTAATGTATCAAAAATGCACCAAGTTGTACTGCAGCTGCACTGCAAAATCACATTGAAAATCGTATCAAAATTGCACTGCACAGGTCGCCATACCTCCACAGTTGGAGAAGCATACTGCGAGGTTGCCAAAAAGCCCAGTGCTTGGAGAGCCAATCGACCAAGCACTTACTGCTAGCAAGGAAGAGTCTTCTGCAGCAAGCCAGAGTTCTTCTATGTATCCCCAAACAGTTCTGGAAGAATGTAGAAGGTCTCCTCCTAGGCTTCTGAAAGCAAATGATGCTCCAGATACTTCTCCATCTTCCAGAAGTGGAGACAACAATTCAGAAATAGGATCAACAATTGTGGACAACCAAAAGGTAAAGTAAGAAAACATAACTTGCTACTGTGGTCAGCATGGATGGAGAGAAGACATCCCATTCACCAAGTAAAAGTCACTCTAATGGATCCTCAGAACAAGACAGACCAAGTCTGATGTCTCTGACACAGCAGAAGAGGTGGGAGAGATCCTCTAAGAGTCCTTCAACTTCACAGTCGGAGTCACAATCCAGTTCCTAAAAGGCTGCCTTGGTTTCTTTGGGTGCAGAAAGGGTCACCAGAACCAGCAGAACCCAAGAAACAGAAGGAGGTTTCTGTGCCTAAAGGAGAACTTCACCAATTCTGAAGCTCCAGTTCTTCTTCCTCTTTCTCCACATATTCTTCCACCCCATCTTCATGGAGCTCTTCATCTGGCTCAAACTGCTAATTATTATCATCCTCATCCTCTTCCTCATCTCATAAATCAGCAAATAAATCCGGCAACAAGAAGGCACCCTCGCCCACGAGGAGGTCTCGTAGTCCACATAAACCCATTGACTCGATAAGGGATTCCTGTTCCCTGAGTTATTCACCAGCAGAGAGGTGGCGTCCCCTCCACTCCTCCACTCCATAGTAGAGAGCAAGATAGCTGGAAGAGTCACAATTTCCCAGAGTGCAAAAGGCAGAGAGATTCACCAGTGCTCCCATAAAAGGCCCTCCAGGTCACCTTTATTGATGGCTTTGCTTCTCCAGCCTAGAGAAGACCTTGGTTTGCTGCTTCTCCCCCCCCCCCCCTCGTTGTGGGCCACTTTGACACCCTTGTCTTACTTTTTTGGGATCTTACAGACTGCTGGGACTTGCCCTTCTGTACAGACATTCTGGTCTGCAGATAGACTCCACTGTTTATTATATCTTTTAATGTGACAACACTGAAGAAATGACACTTTGCTGCAATGTAAAGTAGTGAGTGTACAGCTGGTATAACAGTGTAAATTTGCTGTCCCCTCAAAATAACCCAACACACAGCCATTAATGTCTAAACCGCTGGCAACAAAAGTGAGTACACCCCTAAGTGAAAATGTTCAAATTGGGCCAAAAGTGTCAATATTTTATGTGGCCACCATTATTTTCCAGCACTGCATTAGTCCTCTTGGGCATGGAGTTCATCAGAGCTTCACAGGTTGCCACTGGAGTCCTCTTCCACTCCTTCATGACGACATCACAGAGCTGATGGATGTTAGAGACCTTGCGCTCCCCCACCTTCCGTTTGAGGATGCCCCACAGATGGTCAATAGGGTTTAGATCTGGAGACATGCTTGGCCAATCCATCACCTTTACCCTCACCTTCTTTAGCAAGGCAGTGGTCGTCATGGAGGTGTGTTTGGGGTCGTTATGATGTTGGACTACTGCCCTGCGGCACAGTCTCCAAAGGGAGGGGATCATGCTTTGCTTCAATATGTCACAGTACATGTTGGCATTCATGATTCCCTCAATAAACTGTAGCTCCCCAGTGCTGGCAGCATTCATACAGCCCAAGACCATGACACTCCCACCACCATGCTTGTTGAAGGCAAGACGCATTTGTCTTTGTACTTCTCACCTGGTTGCCGCCACACACGCTTGACACTATCTGAACCAAATAAGTCTATCTTGGTCTCATCAGACCACAGGACATGGTTCCAGTAATTCATGTCCTTAGTCTGCTTGTCTTCAGCAAACTGATTGCTGGCTTTCTTGTGCATCATCTATATAAGAGGCTTTCTTCTGGAACGACAGCCATGCAGACCAATTTGATGCAGTGTGCAGCGTATGGTCTGAGCACTGACAGCCTGACCCCTCCACCCCTTCAACCTCTGCAGCAATGCTGGCAGCACGTCTATTTCCCAAAGACAACCTCTGGATATGATGCTGAGCCTAGGCCATCTTTATGTAGAGCAACCATTCTTTTATTCAGATCCTCAGAGAGTTCTTTGCCATGAGGTGCCATGTTCAACTTTCAGTGACCAGTATGAGAGAGTGAGAGCAATAACACCAAATTTAAGACACCTGCTCCCTATTCACACCTGAGACCTTGTAACACTAACGAGTCACATGACACCGGGGAGGGAAAATGGCTAATTGGGCCCAATTTGGACATTTTCACTTAGGGGTGTATTCACTTTTGTTGCCAGC
The DNA here is from genome assembly GCA_018402905.1 of Glandirana rugosa. Lineage (NCBI taxonomy): Eukaryota > Metazoa > Chordata > Amphibia > Anura > Ranidae > Glandirana > Glandirana rugosa. Next base: position 257,806 of record BLSH010410121.1, on the reverse strand, counting down.
GGTTTAGACATTAATGGCTGTGTGTTGAGTTATTTTGAAGGGACAGCAAATTTACACTGTTATACAAGCTGTACACTCACTACTTTACATTGTAGCAAAGTGTCAATTCTTCAGGGCTGTGACATGAAAAGATAGAGTAAAATATTTACAAAAATGTGAGGGGTGTACTCACTTTTGTGTGATACTGTATAATGTGAGTTTGCTGCCCCTCCTCAATGTACTCAAATTAACTTTTATTGGCAAGATGTCGTCCTGCCTTGGTGTCCTTCGTGGCAATAGCCCTTCACACTCGAGGTGCCCAGGAACGCGCCACTCCGGTTGGCGTGGTGCCAGAGCCTGCTCCTTACCTTTTTTCCTCCTGCTTAGGCAATTTTGTAAGAAGTGAAATAAATCAGTAAGACTTATTTAGTGTTTCTTTTTGTTCTTTTTTTGTTTTGTAATCTGTACAACAAGAATCCTTTCTGTCAATAATAGGTTGGGCTAAGCCAGGAAAAAAACAATTGGACTGCAGTAGTGTGAACCTAGACTTATCAATGTTACCGGTTACCAGGGATCCGCGGATCATTGTTATCTGACTCAGAGAAACACTCAGTGTCTCACTTCAATGTGTTTATTCTGCATTATCAGTTGTAAATTGACCATTTGACAGCTCGGTATTTAAATACTGACTCTGTGACAAGCTTCACATATCAGCCAGTTTTTGTTTGTCATTAATGAGTCATCTAATTCACCAGTCCTCAGAATGGATGTCCTGGAACTAGAAAGAGTTCAGAGAAGGGCAACAAAGCTAATTAAGGGACTGAAGGAGCTTAGTTATGAGGAAAGATTACGGGAACTGAATTTATTCTCTCTGGAGAAGAGACGATTGAGAGGGGATATGATTTCAATATACAAATACTGTACTGGTGACCCCACAATAGGGACACAACTATTCCACGCAAGGGAGCACACAAAGACACGCGGCCATTAATTAAAAAAGGAGGAAAGGCGGTTTAACCTTAAGCTGCGTAGAGGGTTCTTTACGGTAAGAGCAGTAAGGATGTGGAATTCTCTTCCACAAGCAGTGGTTTCAGCTGGGAGCATGGATAATTTCAAAAAACTATTAGATGGGCACCTAAGAGACTACAACATTGAGTGATATACAATGTAATACTGACATAAAAACACTCACATAGGTTGGACTTGATGGACTTGTGTCTTTTTCCAGCCTCACTGACTATGTAACTATGTAATTAAAAAAAAAAACCTGACAGCAAAATAGTATCATATAGGAAACTTGTTGTCCCCACATTTGATAAAAAATAATGTTTAGTAAACAAAAAAAAAAATGTAAAAAGTGTAAAAAAAAAATACAGTTATGGGAGTGCCTATGCATAAAAACATCAGTTGCATGCCGCATGCTACATATCACCATGCATGATAAAGTGATAGCAATAATTCTAGGGCCATAATAATGTAGGGGCATTTAAAGCATCCTCTATGCAAAATGTCGGGCGCATACAATTTTATGGCTTGACATGTTGGGTCTCCCTTTACTCCACGCAGCCTGATCTTTTATATTTTATTGAGAGGAGTGTAATATATTGAATTTGTGGACCAAAAACAAAAGGAGAGAGAGAGTGCAAGCCCCCTGGCGTAGGATGGTTTATCAACCACTTGCCAACCGCGCTATAGCTGAGGGACGGCTACAGCGCAGATGGCCAGTTTTGGGATAGCGGCGCGCTCTGTGTTTGCCAACTCCTTTGGGCACCGCTTATCACAGACCAGGGTAAATCAAAGTTGATCATGTTATAAACACAAGCAGGTTATCAGCATCTATTTGCTCACACTGAAAGCATGAGGAGAAGAGAGCCGATAGTCGGCTTGTGTAAAAGAGACATTGACACTGATAATTAGGGTACTGATTATCAGTGTCCTGATTATCAGTGCAGCCCCAACAGTGCCCAACAGTGCTGCCAACCAGTGCTCATCAGTGCTGCCAATCAGAGCCCATTAGTGCCTCCTCATCAGTGTCACTTATCGGTGCCCATCAGTGCCGCCTATCAGTGCCTCCTCATCAGTGCCCATCAGTGTCACCTCATCAGTGCCCATCAGTGCAGCCTTTCAGTGTCCATCAGTGCAGCCTCATCATCACATACCAGTGAAGGAGAAAAATTACCTGTTTGCAAAATTTTATAACAAGCTATGATTTTTGTTTGGTCTTTTTTCATTTATTTAGCAAAAAATAAAAAAACAGTGATGATTAAATACATGATGAAAAAACACCAAAAGAAAGTTCTATTTGTGTGAAAAAAAATGATAAAAGTTTCTTATGGGTACAGTGTTGCATGACCGTACAATTTTAAGTGTGGCAACTATGCAAAAAAAAAAAAAAAAAACCAGGAAGAAGGCAAATACTTTTTCATAGCACTTTATAAGTACCCTTTTTTACTTCAATAAAGGTTTTGTTGAATAAAAAAAAATTGCTCTGGTAGCAAAAGGGCTAAATTGCTCCTCAGGGTTCTGGAACCTTTTTTCAACTGTTGTAGACCGGTACTTCTGATAACAATGGCCCCTTGTTATCTGCATTATTTTACTTTGTTTTTTGTTTTTTTATGGAAAGAAAACCATATATTGACAGTACACAAGGCAATCAAATGCAAGCAATAAAAAAATATTAATTAAAATGTAAATGTCCAGTCTAAAATTAGACCCATGTAATGCCATCCTGGGTTCAACTCTCTTTGCTGTATTGCTGTGGTATCTTAGAATTCATATATTGCTGTGGTATCTTAGAATTAATATATTGCTGTGATATCTTAGAATTAATATATTGCTGTGGTATCTTAGAATTAATATATTGCTGTGGTATCTTAGAATTAATATATTGCTGTGATTTCTTAGAATTAATATATTGCTGTGGTATCTTAGAATTAATATATTGCTGTGATTTCTTAGAATTCATATATTGCTGTGGTATCTTAGAATTAATATATTGCTGTGGTATCTTAGAATTAATATATTGCTGTGGTATCTTAGAATTAATATATTACTGTGGTATCTTAGAATTCATATATTGCTGTGGTTTCTTAGAATTCATATATTGCTGTGGTTTCTTAGAATTCATATATTGCTGTGGTTTCTTAGAATTCATATATTGCTGTGGTATCTTAGAATTAATATATTGCTGTGGTATCTTAGAATTAATATATTGCTGTGGTATCTTAGAATTCATATATTGCTGTGATTTCTTAGAATTAATATATTGCTGTGATTTCTTAGAATTAATATATTGCTGTGGTATCTTAGAATTAATATATTGCTGTGATTTCTTAGAATTAATATATTGCTGTGGTATCTTAGAATTCATATATTGCTGTGGTATCTTAGAATTCATATATTGCTGTGGTTTCTTAGAATTCATATATTGCTGTGGTTTCTTAGAATTCATATATTGCTGTGGTTTCTTAGAATTCATATATTGCTGTGATTTCTTAGAATTAATATATTGCTGTGGTATCTTAGAATTAATATATTGCTGTGGTTTCTTAGAATTCATATATTGCTGTGGTATCTTAGAATTAATATATTGCTGTGGTATCTTAGAATTAATATATTGCTGTGGTATCTTAGAATTAATATATTGCTGTGGTATCTTAGAATTCATATATTGCTGTGGTTTCTTAGAATTCATATATTGCTGTGGTTTCTTAGAATTCATATATTGCTGTGGTATCTTAGAATTAATATATTGCTGTGGTATCTTAGAATTCATATATTACTGTGATTTCTTAGAATTAATATATTGCTGTGGTATCTTAGAATTCATATATTGCTGTGGTATCTTAGAATTAATATATTGCTGTGGTATCTTAGAATGAATATATTGCTGTGATATCTTAGAATGAATATATTGCTGTGATATCTTAGAATTAGTATATTGCTGTGATATCTTAGAATGAATATATTGCTGTGATATCTTAGAATGAATATATTGCTGTGGTTTCTTAGAATTAATATATTGCTGTGATATCTTAGAATTAATATATTGCTGTGGTTTCTTAGAATTAGTATATTGCTGTGATTTCTTAGAATGAATATATTGCTGTGGTATCTTAGAATGAATATATTGCTGTGGTATCTTAGAATTAATATATTGCTGTGGTATCTTAGAATGAATATATTGCTGTGGTATCTTAGAATTAATATATTGCTGTGGTATCTTAGAATGAATATATTGCTGTGATATCTTAGAATTAATATATTGCTGTGGTATCTTAGAATGAATATATTGCTGTGGTATCTTAGAATGAATATATTGCTGTGGTATCTTAGAATTAATATATTGCTGTGATTTCTTAGAATTAGTATATTGCTGTGATTTCTTAGAATGAATATATTGCTGTGATTTCTTAGAATGAATATATTGCTGTGGTATCTTAGAATGAATATATTGCTGTGGTATCTTAGAATGAATATATTGCTGTGGTTTCTTAGAATTCATATATTGCTGTGGTTTCTTAGAATTCATATATTGCTGTGGTATCTTAGAATTAATATATTGCTGTGGTATCTTAGAATTAATATATTGCTGTGGTATCTTAGAATTCATATATTGCTGTGATTTCTTAGAATTAATATATTGCTGTGATTTCTTAGAATTAATATATTGCTGTGGTATCTTAGAATTAATATATTGCTGTGGTATCTTAGAATGAATATATTGCTGTGGTATCTTAGAATGAATATATTGCTGTGGTATCTTAGAATTAATATATTGCTGTGGTATCTTAGAATGAATATATTGCTGTGATGTCTTAGAATTCATATATTGCTGTGGTATCTTAGAATTCATATATTGCTGTGATTTCTTAGAATTCATATATTGCTCTGGTATCTTAGAATTCATATATTGCTGTGATTTCTTAGAATTAATATATTGCTGTGATTTCTTAGAATGAATATATTTCTGTGGTATCTTAGAATTAATATATTGCTGTGGTATCTTAGAATTCATATATTGCTGTGGTATCTTAGAATTAATATATTGCTGTGATTTCTTAGAATGAATATATTTCTGTGGTATCTTAGAATTAATATATTGCTGTGGTATCTTAGAATTCATATATTGCTGTGGTATCTTAGAATTAATATATTGCTGTGATTTCTTAGAATGAATATATTTCTGTGGTATCTTAGAATTAATATATTGCTGTGGTATCTTAGAATTCATATATTGCTGTGGTATCTTAGAATTAATATATTGCTGTGATTTCTTAGAATGAATATATTGCTGTGGTATCTTAGAATGAATATATTGCTGTGGTATCTTAGAATGAATATATTGCTGTGATGTCTTAGAATTCATATATTGCTGTGGTATCTTAGAATTCATATATTGCTGTGATTTCTTAGAATTAATATATTGCTGTGATTTCTTAGAATTCATATATTGCTGTGATTTCTTAGAATTCATATATTGCTGTGGTATCTTAGAATTCATATATTGCTGTGATTTCTTAGAATTAATATATTGCTGTGATTTCTTAGAATGAATATATTTCTGTGGTATCTTAGAATTAATATATTGCTGTGGTATCTTAGAATTAATATATTGCTGTGATTTCTTAGAATTAATATATTGCTGTGGTATCTTAGAATTAATATATTGCTGTGGTATCTTAGAATGTAAGAAAAACGTTCCTTTTTCTCTGAATTTAACGAAATGAATTCAAATAAACTTCCCCCCGTCCTTCAAAAAAAAAAAAAAAAAAAAGCAGGTTCTAAATAAATAAAAGGAAAGAGTAGATTGCATTATTTGTTTATTAGTTTTGCCTAAGCAGCTCAATCGACAAAATTGACAGCCCCCATGTTGGCAAAATGAATAATTCTGCAGTAAATCAATTTAGCTAAAATCAATTAAGCTTAAGGAACATTTCACCCACATCAGCAAAATTTCAAGAGCAGAATCAGTAATTTTGTAGTGATTTTACAGCAAAATAATTATATCTGAAATCACTTCTTTCATCCTTGGTTACAATGATCTCAGGAATCTGAGATAAAGTTTAGACAGAGTTCCCAGATATGATAACAGGGAAGTCATTGTGGTCCCAATTTTCTTTGTTCAACTTTTTGTTTGGCAGCCCTTCATGAGACCTTAGGTCAGTGCAGACTTTTTGATGAGCTACTTACCTGTGAATATGAGAATGAGTACGGTGAGCATTGCCATCTTGGCAGAGTGGAAGATATCCATCTCTCTCTCTGATCTGTGAAGAACACAATATCGTGTTCATGAATTTAAACCGTTTTCACTTCCTTATTCTTTATAATAGTGAAGTTTGGGTAAATAAGCTCTGGCTTACTTTTTGGCCAGTCGTCTCTTGGTCTGGCATTCTGCCTGCCACCTAGATGACAAGGCCGGCTGACAAATTGCTCAGGTGCTAACACACTGAACTGTGGAAGGTGACGAGGAAATGGCTTATTTTCTCTGGTGGCAGAAGATGAATTATTTTCTGAGGACTTAGGGTGGCATCAACATTAATCTGGCCATAAAGTGTTTCAACCAATTCAACCAACATGAACGATAATTTCAAGAGAAATACAAAGGAAACAATGTCTTTTGTAGATGATAATCTTGTCTACTAGATGATCATTTCAGCGATTTTAATCTGCTTGTCCAAATGGTTCTCTTGAACATGGGTTCATGGGATCTCCTGGATATACTGGTCTGTGCTGTGTGGGTATCTGCGCTGCAGTTTAGCCGTGGTGAGGAGGAGAGGAGACCAGCGGAAAGAGGCCTCAGGCGACACCTCAGCTGCAGTTTAGCTGTGGTGTGGAGGAGAGGAGGAGGGGAGACCAGCGGAAAGAAGCCTCAGGCAACACCCCAGCTGCAGTTTAGCTGTGGTGTGGAGGAGAGGAGGAGGGGAGACAAGCGGAAAGAAGCCTCAGGCCACACCTCAGCTGCAGTTTAGCTGTGGTGTGGAGGAGAGGAGGAGGGGAGACCAGCGGAAAGAAGCCTCAGGCGACACCTCAGCTACAGTTTAGCTGTGGTGTGGAGGAAAGGAGGAGGGGAGACCAGCGGACAGAAGCCTCAGACGACACCTCTGCTGCAGTTTAGCTGTGGTGTGGAGGAGAGGAGGAGGGGAGACCAGCGGAAAGAAGCCTCAGGCAACACCTCAGCTGCAGTTTAGCCGTGGTGTCAAAGAGAGGGGGGGGAGACCAGTGGAAAGAAGCCTCAGGCAACACCTCAGCTGCAGTTTATCTGTGGTGTCGAAGAGAGCGGGAGGGGAGACCAGCGGAAAGAAGCCTCAGGCAACACCCCAGCCTCTATTTTCGGCCCCTTTCACACTGAGATGCTTTCCTGGCGTTTTTGCGCTAAAAATAGTGCTTACAAAACGCTTCTAAAACGCTGCCCATTAATTCCAATGTACCTATTCACACTGAGGCATTGCGCTGGCGCCGCGTTTAAAAAAGTCCTGCAAGCATGATTTTTTTGTGCTTATTCTGAGCGCTAAAAATAGCGCACTAAAAACGCCCATATACATTGAAATGAATGTAAAGCACTTTAAAAGCGCCAGCAAAAGGCCCAGAGATTGCGGAAAGGCCAAAATACCAGAAAGTAAACAGGATGTGATGTAGGGGGTTGTTCTATCCAGTTAACGTTAGCGCTTCAAAAGCGCTTGAAAAACGCTTTAAAAATGCCTGTGCGCTAGCGCTAATTATAGCGCTAATGCTGTAAAAACGCGGTAATAACGCTTGATGTTTTGCACGCGTTTTTCCAACGTCTCAGTGTGAAAGGGGCCTTCATGTGGATGCCCAATCTTTATTTGAGATGAAGTGGAGATAAGGGATCTGGTATTTGGGAGGTGTCTGCTGTGATGAGCTGTAATCTACCCTGATAAGGGACCTGGGCTGGGTGAGAAACCAGAGGCGACTACGCTGCTTACTTCTGGTAAGCGGTTCACTAATGTGGTGTTGGATATGAGCACCTGTTTGAATTGGAGCGCTTGGTGATATGCTGAATTTCTGGCTATATATACCTGCAAGTCTTAACCACTCAGAGGACTGTATACACATATAAGATTGGCCCTATACTTTGCACAAGGACTTTTTGAGACTGTCATTCATTACATTAACATATATGCACTTATATTTGTTTATTGTGTTTCACAATATTAGTGCAATGCATTTTTGTATAATTTGTGACATGTACTAGTATTGTGGACTTTGGGTTGCAGCTCCTTGATGTTCTGGGCAGCAGCGTGGTATTTCCCCCTTTTTACAAAGGGTGCCATAAGTGGTTGTTGGAAAATGGTTTTCTAATTATAGAAACTTTCTTGAAATAATTCAAATCCCCAGCCAATGGAATTAAACATTTAATTACATTTTAATTTTGCAGGGGAACGTTTCTCTCTCTTTGCTAGGCACCCCCCTTCCTCAATGCTAAAAGGCATGTGGCCTGGTATGGAACAGAAGGGGGGGGGTGCACAGTGCTATTGGGGAGCATATTACAGGACCCCCTCCTTTCTGCTATCTCATATACACCTAGGAAAGGGCTTCTTCCTGTCAACAAATACAAAAGGAGTGCAAAGAGTTTGCTGAGGGTGTATGTGCTGGAGAGGAGTTTAATGGATGTCACAGAAGGCATTATATGCAGGGAAGGAATGCAGAGAGAATTACAATGGCCAGTATGTATAGGAGAGAAGTGCAGAGGGTATGATAGTAGGCAGTGTAAATAGTACAAGAGAGGAGTGTGGAGGGTATGACAGTGGGCAGTATGTACAGGATAGGAGTGTGGAGGATATGACAGTGGGCAGTATGTACAGGAGAGGAGTGTGGAGGATATGACAGTGAGCAGTATGTACAGGAGAGGAGTGTGGGGGGTAGGACAGTAGGCAGTATGTGCAGGAGAGGAGCATGGGGGTATGACAGTGGGCAGTATGTACAGAAGAGGAATGTAGAGGATATGACGGTTGGTAGTATGTACAGGTGAGGAGTGTGGGGGTATGACAGTGGGCAGTATGTACAAAAGAGGAGTGTGTAGGGTATGACAGTGGGCAGTATATGCAGGAAAGGGGTGCAGAGGATAAAAAAGCAGGTAGTATGTGCAAGAGAGGAGTGTGGAGGGTTTTACAAGGTACAATATATACAGGAGAAGAGTTTGGAGGTATGATAGAGGTGGTATGTAGAGGAGAAGAGCATAGAGGGTATGACAGTTGGCAGTATGTACATGAGAGGAACGTGGAGGGTATGACAGTGACTAGTGTTAACAGGAGAAGAGTGCAGATGGTATGACAGTAGACAGTATATACAGGTGAGGAATGTGGGGGTATGACAGTGGGCAGTAAGTACAGGAGAGCAGTGTGGAGTGTACGACAGTGGGCAGTAAGTACAGGAGAGGAGTGTGGAGGATATGACAGTGGGCAGTATGTACAGAAATGTAGGTTGGGGGTATGACAGTGGGCAGTATGTACAGGAAAGGAGTGTGGGGGTATGACAGTGGGCAGTATGTACAGGAGAGGAAAGTGGAGGGTATGACAGTGGGCAGTATGTACAGGAGAGGGGTGTGGAAGATATGACCGTGGGCAGTATGTACAGAAGAAGAGTGTGGGGGTATGACAGTTGGCAGTATGTACAGGAGAGGAGTATGGAGGGTATGACAGTGGGCAGTATATGCAGGAAAGGGGTGCAGAGGATAAAACAGCAGGAAGTATGTGCAAGAGAGGAGTGTGGGTTTGACAAGGTACAATATATACAGGAGAAGAGTTTGGAGGTATGATAGAGGTGGTATGTAGAGGAGAAGAGCATAGAGGGTATGACAATTGGCAGTATGTAAAGATGAGGAGTACGGTGAATATGAGAGCAGTATATACAGGAAAGTAGTGCAGAGGGTATGACAGCTGAAAGTATGTGTTGGATGATATATATGGGCACTAAAGCATTATTCTTACCTTTATTACAGTAAATCCTTGAAAGTCGACAGTATGGGAGACGTGATGAAAGGACATATATGACGAGAGTATAAGTGGCATGAGGAGTAGAAATGTATGACGGT
>BLSH010410121.1:224854-242983 GCA_018402905.1 Glandirana rugosa | reverse complement strand
CCTTCCGACGCCCGGAACACTAACTACTACCTAAATGTTGATCCCAGAAAAAACCCCCCTAAAAAAAGAAATTACTTCCTTTGATACATGGGGTATGCATAAGTACCCTTCCCCCCGTTATGGACGTCCGGGAGATTTATAATTTCCCTCGAAGGTCTAAGGTTCGAGAGTCACTAAAATTATCCCAAACCCACACCGTAGGCTTTACAGTTACGAGGACCGGTACACCTTAAAGACCGTTAAAAAAAAAAAACGTAACAATGTATAAGGGGTACCGTCACGAGTGGAGGTGGGGAGGGGTTACGATAAAACTGTGGGGAACGGATAATCGGATCTTTTAACGGTAAAACTTCAACCCAAACCTCATTGAAGAATCTGTCAAACTAAAAATGGCAATTTTCTAGGCTAATAGGCAAGGGGTGTCAAAATAGCATTGGGGAGGGGTGGAGGTGAGCACTGCCATGGGGAATATGTAACAATGCAAAAAAAAAAAATTGCCAGAAATTCCACATGGCCAGGAGCATTGACATTTCGGATGCCACACCCAAACCCTATTAAAATCACTGAGAGCTTGGAATCTGGAAGCTCCCTTTAATATTTAGAGGGCCTGCAGGTATTGCCCCCCTTCCCATGAATACGTATGGGGTACATAGTTTCCTTCATTAAAGAAAAAAATCCCCCCAAAAAAGACCCTAGTTGTAAATCCATCATCAATCACAAGGCCCGCAGCCTTCCAACTCGCTGGAAAAAAAAAAAAGAGACAACTCAAAGCACACAACTGATTGTGACTGAGCACGAACTACAACTCCCTGAGCTGTGATCAGCCATACAGTATAAAGGAAGGGGTGGGGATAGTGATGACATTACTGACCAAATATGGCAATGGTCTTATTTGGCAATGCTATTGTCCAAACATGGCTATGTGCCCATATTTAAGCAACAATGCACATTCACATACAGGGAGCCTATATCCTGTGACCCCTTATTATTAATAGGGTCTTTCAGATTCTGATAAGCCCCCTGCCTGCAGACTCCCAAACCACTGCCCAGGGTTGTGAGGAAAAGGCCTTCGTCTTCATCAATAGCAAGGTGCTATGCCAGGTTGGTTCCATGTTAATGCAATTAAGATAATGAATGTAAATGCCCTGAGGGATTCCGTGTATAAGTTATATACAGTATTATCTGGTTGGGGTAATACTTCATCCACCACTGGTGTACTATTGGCTTATTTCTTCCACTCTGTAGTGTTGACCCTGAGAGGGTTCTTTTTTTAATTAGCTAATCTGGGTTAGGACTGAAAAGAAAATGTTGTGTTTAATATGCTTTAAGGTAGTTATGGGGCTTTTTTGCCACATCATAATTATATATGAATATATGGCTATTTAGGGTGCCTTTCTCAACCTTTTCAACACAAAGGAACCCTTGAAATATCTTTCTGGTCTCAGGGAACCCCTGCTAAAAATGACTACATCTACAACTCATGATACATTAGCGTGATGGACAGTGGGAAGAATGCTCCTTACACTTTTGGTCATTGGGAAGAATTATCCCTTTACAGATAGCTAAAAAGATCATTGGTGTCAGTGGGAACTTATCTGAGATGCAGACATTTTTGATTGCTCAAGGAACCCCTAGCAACCTCTGGAGGAACCCTAGCTGAGAAAATCTGTTGTAGAATTACCCTGCTGTGACCTCAGGAGGGGATTTGTCTCTTTTGGATGCTCCTGTATCTGACGCTAGTAAGGAGAGGTGATGAGTGACAGTACCTTTGGTGCCCAGTTTGGTGGAAAGACAACCTGTCTAATTTCTAAGACCCCTTTCACACCGAGCCGTTTTTTAGGTGCTTTTGCGCTAAAAATAGCGATTGTAAAGCACCTGAAAATCTCCCCCCAATACACCCCAGTGTGAAAGCCTGAGTGCTTTCACAATGGGGCGGTATGCTTGCAGGATGTTAGGAAAAGTCCTTCAATCAGCATCTTTGGGGTGGTGCGGCTTCTTTGAATAAGTCTTATGGTTTAACATCACAGTGTGCAGCTTCAGTTTCTGCGTCAGTATTGTGCCGAACAAGCTAAACTCCTGGGAGCCAGCACCTGGAGCAAATAAGGATTATACACCAAGCTTGGAGTGGTGCAGTTTTCTTTTGAAATATTATAAGCATTGACGTTTTTGATATGAAAATGAAGGACATTCAGGTTCTGGTTCCTTGTTGACCTAGGGTAAGCTTGACTCAATGATGTACTTCTTCACAAGTTTGAACGAATGTAAGATCTATAGTAAATTATGAAATACAATGTAACACTCAAAACTATATTAATAAAGTTTTATATAGTATAAAAATCAATTATACAACACACAACATGATACCATCATGCTTTACCGCCCCGCCCCAGTGTGAAAGTAGCCTTAGGGTATGAAATAATGGTATCATGTTGTGTGTTGTATAATTGATTTTTATACTATATAAAACTTTATTAATTTATTTTATCAGTTTATTAATATTAACTGGTTAACAACAAGAAACTGTCAAAATACTGCAGCTAGATCTTCATGTTCTTTACAATAAGAGCTGTAAAAGTGAGAAATTCTGCAAGTTTTTGTTCTAGCCAACTCGATAGATTTCTTAACAAAATTCAGAATTTGTTTCTCAACATACTAATTATAACTGGCTATTTTTATCTATACATATTTGTACTGTAGATCGTTGATCCAGGGAATATTTCAATGCTTTTAGGAATCAGGACTAGAGTTGATCGAACCTCTGGAAGTTCGGGTTCTGCTGGCTCGGCCAAACTTCGGGACAAAGTCCAGGTTCGGGTCCGAACTTTGACCCAGACCCCAAACCCCATTGAAATCAATGGGGATCCGAGCTTTTAGGCACTAAAATGGCTGTAACAAAGTCCTGGAAAGTCCTAGAGGTCTGCAAAAGGAAGGAAAATGGGGGTAAGGGTCGGACAAGTGTCCTACAAAGAAATGGGGACAGGGAAATAACTTAAAAGCATTTTTAGACTAAAATCACATAAAAAAATCAAAAATGGAGGTGGATGTGGACCATCTTCAAACTGTGTGAGAAAAGCCTAAATTAGCCGGGAGAAGCCATATCAGTGTTCTAAAATCATCTTCAAACTGTGTGTGAAAAGTTTAAATTAGCCAGGAGAAGCCATATCACTGTTCTACAATCATCTTCAAACTGTGTGTGAAAAGTATAAATTAGCGGGAGAAGCCATAGCAGTGTTCTAAAATCATCTTCAAACTGTGTGTGAAAACTATAAATTAGCCGGGAAAAGCCATATCACTGTTCTACAATCATCTTCAAACTGTGTGTAAAAAGTATAAATTAGCGGGAGAAGCCATAGCAGTGTTCTAAAATCATCTTCAAACTGTGATTGAAACGGTGCTATGGCTTCTCCCGCTAATTTATACTTTTCACACACAGTTTGAAGATGATTGTAGAACAGTGATATGGCTTCTCCCGGCTAATTTATAGCCCACGCCTCCAAAATACCCCAACTTAGATTGATGACTGCAAATATCTAATCCAGGGGTTCCAGACTCTTTCAAATTTAGCTTGTTTGTCCAATAGAATGCTGGTCAGTTTTTCTTAGTACATGATCTAAGATATTTTATTTTAGTGGTTGCATAGTTTATCACCGGGGTTTCCTGTGCTCAGGCTGTAGATATCTTAGCAGCCAAAGAGATTCAAAAATGATAGTTAGGGAGTATTTGGGGATCTCGTTTGAAAGGTCACTGAAGAGTGCCATCTTAGCGTTTTTGGCCATATTAACACTGGTTACTAAATATCTAGGGAAAATTTTGGTCCAGAATTGTTGAACCTTCAGGCAAGACCACCACACATGATACTGTACATAGTACCCTCTCTTCAGCACCGCTTATTGCATAGGGACGAGGCTACAGTTTTGTGATTCTGGATGGGATTGGGTACCAATGAGACAGCACTTTGTAATTTGCTTCAGCAAGCATAGAAATCAAAAATCAGGATTCCTCCGAAGTAAGGAATATCTTTCAATTGGAATACAGATGGCAACAAAAAAAAACTGAAAGTGGTATTTACACTTTCCACACTCTATCCAAAATAGAATAAAACAATGGCTGTAGATATACTTTTTTTTTTTTTTTAATCAAACTGGTGTTTATTGACAAGTAGAAAATACAGAATAAGAAAAGGCATACAGGAAACCATTACAGCTTGAAGTACATCTTGTCAGTGTAATTACATAATAAGGCTTACATGCTGTCTGGGTATTAACATTTTCTAATTAAGGAGGTAGTTACGTTCAAAGAGTCTCCTTCGCTATATACAAGCAAACACAACTATGGCAATTATTCCACCGTTTCTTCAAACGGGAAGAGAAAGAATTAAAAACAGAAACAATTATTATCTCTATCCTTTTCCTTCCCTTTTCTCCGCCCCCTGTAACCGGCTATCTACAACAACCTCTTACTCCTACCCCACCCTGTTCTCCCCCACAACGAGGACCCTGAGAATTCCGAGGACCTCTATTCTTTATAGGCCACTTAGCAGCCATTGACCAATCAGTTCTAATGGGCTCAGCCCAGGGGTGTCCAGCCACGGTGCCCAAAGTTTCTCGAATTTGCCGGGGCATCCCCTGTGTTGGTATATGTAGTGTTCAAGCTTAAGGGTAGCTCTCATATGTGAAATCCATAACTTGATCGATGGTGGCGTGTCTAGTGTCCACTTCAGAAGTACTAGTTTCCTAGCTTGGAAGAGGGCCCTGGAAACCGCTACTCGGGTATGTTCTTCCGAAATGACCTCCTCCAAGGAGCCCAGTATACAGTGAATGGGATTCAGTGGTATGTTTGTGAGGAACACTTTGTTTATATTGTCCAGGACCCCCCTCCAATACCTATGAAGCTTCGGGCAGCACCACATAAGGTGGATGAGGTCTCCAGTTCCCACCCCGCATCTTTTACAAAGGGGGCTTGCCAGTACACCCATTTTATGTAATAGCACCGGTGTGCGGTGAGTCCGCAGTAGGATGAATAGTTGGGAAGTTTTCTGTTCAGAGAGCAGGTGGGAAGGGCCCGGAGGGCATCCTCCCACTGATCCCCGGACACCTCACCCAGGTCCCCCTCCCACCTCTGCCTGGCCCTCGTGGGGTAATTGTCCAGGTAATCGTGTAAGAGCATACCATAACAAAGTGAGATAAAGCCTTTAGTCTCGGTGGCTGATTTAATTAAATGAAAGATTGGGGTGGGAGAATGAGACCACTCTGTCCCCTCCCCCTGAGCTTTAACCGCATGTTGTAGCTGCAGGTAGTAAAAGGCCATACTGGGTGGCAGAGCATAGCTAACTTGAAGCGTGTGAAACGGGAGCAGCTTGCCGTTGCAGAAAATCTGGGTGAGATGGGTAATGCCGTATGCACACCATCTCGGTCCCTGATTTAACTTAGCCAGTTCCTCATGTGAGGCATTATCCCATATGGGGCTAAACTCAGTGAACCCCCGCACCCCCTGGAGTTGCTTGGCTTTATTCCATATCTTTTGCAATAAGGCATACGTGGGCATTCGTTTATTCGGCTTCTGGAATTGTTGGGCCTCCAGCCCCTCCGGGATGGACCTTGCCCGAGTGCCCCAGAGTAGCAATTTGGCTGTGGGGGATGCTGGTTCCAGGGACACCATCCCCACCAGCTGCTGGTAGTATAGCCATGGGTTGGGTAATGCCAAATCTCCCCCATCCCTGGGGTACTGCAACCATTCTAGTTTTATCCTGGGGGTTCTGGTGGACCAAAGAAGACGTCGAAACAGGGAGTTCACTACCCTGAAGGTCTTAAGTGGAATCACTACTGGGGTATTATGAATCATATACAAAAGTTGGGGCATCAAAATCATTTTAATTAGGTTTGCTTTACCTGCCAGGGACATTTTTAACCTGTTCCATTTATCTATTTTATCTCTAAACTTGGTAAGAAGTGGGTGCATATTTCGGCTACAGAAATCTGTTGGTCTGGGCGAGATCTGGACCCCCAGGTATTTAAAGTTGGCAACTAGGGGAATTTGGTTCTGGGACAGCGCCCCCCCCCCTCCGGCAGCTCATCCAGTAACAACATCGCAAATTTATTCCAATTTATGGTAAGGCCAGAGAAGTGCCCTAACCTAGTTATCAAGGACATGGCTTTCGTCAGCGATGCTGAGACATCTCCAAGAAATAGGAGCATGTCATCCGCATGCAGCATAATTTTCTCTTGTAGAATACCATAGTTAAATCCGATGATCTGGGCATCGTCTCGCACCTGGGCAGCCAATGGCTCGATGGCTATCGCAAAGAGCAAGGGGGACAGGGTGTAGATATACTTTAACCATGCCATAAAGTTAGACATCTCAACACTTTATGACCATCTCAAGATGTTTGCCGGATACACAGGTCATACAAGAGCTCCTGTTCATGCTGTGCAGAAAGGTGAGGATTATTCCCAGTGATCTGCCATGCATCAGTATGAGGCCACCATTGTATTTTTTTCTTGAAGTATTTTTTGTTGATTTTATAAATAAAAAAAAGTTACAGACAGCGTCTCAAATTGGACACAATACACTGAATAGTAATTGAGTAGCAGAGCAACAAAGATTAAAACATAAAAAACAATAACATCTTAGAAAGCTCATAGAAATCAATAAAATAACTTAACATCAAGAATTAGCCAACCATGAGGTCAACGGATGCCAAAATCTCTCATAAGCAAAGTCGTTATCATGTTTTAGTGCTACTTTCATAAGTATAATTATAAATCTTGAGGGGCTTGTCAGGTGATTAAAATTTAACATTTATAAAAACATTAAAGGAAATTTCTTACCATAGAGTCATGAAAGCTACCAATGCTGATCTCTGCTTTTGAAAATTCTACTGTCTATTATATTGACCATTTGTCCCCAATACTTTTTGAGATGATTGCTTTTTTGATCTCATACATGCATCACTCAGAAAGTGCTAAAGCCACCATATTTTAAGCTTGACAGTTTTTCTTAAAGTCGATCCCAAAATTAAGACAATGATGAATTGGGACCAAATTTCAGAGGTTTTTGAACCTTTTAGAAGTTTGCTCATCCTTAATTTTCTTTACTCTGTGCTGTCAAGCAACGGGATGGATGAGGTGGACACCGACCACTAAAATGTTGACGTGTCAGATTCTGGGATGCTTATTAAAACTAAACTTCAAGCATAAAACCTATCATTTGACATTTATAGTTATGTATCAAAAAAAAAACAAAAAAACATTGGATTGATTTATATATTTGTACAAAAAAGTAACAAAAGTACCTACAGTAAATTTGTCTTTCTGTCAGCCTTCTGTATTCCTTTTCTTGGCAGCACTATGACTGGGTTAAGGTCACTCACTTGAATGGGTGACATTTGGTGGGGGAACTACCATTCAAATGTGACATGGGGTGTAATTGTTGCCACAGCCACAGCTTGTGTACCACCCCATCAGGCTGGTATGTGAGGTTAAGGTGTGCTGTAAAACTCACCTGTGCCCCTACCACCTATTATTTTATAATCTACTGATTCTCCTCAGTGTGGCCACTCATGTGTGGCAGTGTGAATGTAGCCTAAAGGAGAAGTTTGGCAATACCCGCTATCAGCTGATTCACAAGAGAACAAAAGAAAATGTATAGTGTGACCCAAAAAAGAAGTATGGATGAGACAGATTTGACCATGCTTCACTTTTAATAATTTTATCATAATATAAAATATCCTTATAATATAATATTATAAATAATATACCTGTTATCCACAGGACTGTACCCTAGTAGCGCAGTGACTGTGCTTACAGCTCTCCTGCTGCCTGTCCTAGACATATAGTACTTTATGTGCAATCAATATGAAGGGCGCCAACCTCAAACTCTTGTATATCACACTATGGTGATATAAAACTGTTGCCCCTTTTATAATGCAAAAAAACACTACTAAATAAATAAAAAAAAAAAAAAACAAAAAAAAACAAAAGCTAGGAGGTACGAGCCATACATGCGCCATTTCTGGAGTCACCACCTGGTCGCTTCCGGTTTTGTGGAATGCACGCCGGCTCTGGGACATCGATCGGCGATGCAGGGCTGACACATCCTTACAGCTGGAAAGCTGCACATGTTGGATGCTTGTTTTTCCTCATGAATATGTGAGTGCAGATATTTTATTGTTTTATATTTTGATAAAACATACACTATATACTCCCTTTTTGTGGTCCGTTCTGGAGCATTTAAATTACAGTGACACAGGGTGGGAGAGAGGAGACTGTTGGAAGAATTTGTCCAGGTCCCCTGGGAGGAGGATTTGGTTATTACCTGCTCGATGGTCACTTTGTTGGCTGGATGGTTCTGGTGAGCGCATATTTATTTCACACACTCGGTGGAGCACTGTTTATTGAAGAGTTGGGCACAATCATTTTTTGAAGAGTACGGTGATTGGTCATCTATCATTATATATGGACTTTTAATTTTACATTTAGGTCATCACTATGGACTTTTGATTTTATATACGGTGGAACCTCGGATTATGAGCATAATCCATTCCAGGAGAATGCTTGTAATCCAAAGCACTTGTATATAAAAGCAAGTTTCCCCATAGGAAACAATGGAAACTCAGATAATTTGTTTCACAGTGACTGCTTGTCTATGCAGTAATGTGGCCAAAGGTGCGGGGGCCCTGGTGTATGCAGTACTGTATGTGGCCAAAGGTGCGGGGGCCCTGGTGTATGCAGTACTGTATGTGGCCAGAGGTGCGGGGGCCCTGGTGTATGCAGTACTGTATGTGGCCAGAGGTGCGGGGGCCTTGGTGTATGCAGTACTGTATGTGGCCAAAGGTGCGGGGCCCTGGTGTATGCAGTACTGTATGTGGCCGAAGGTCTGGGGGGCCCTGGTGTATGCAGTACTGTATGTGGCCAGAGGTGCGGGGGCCCTAATGTATGCAGTACTGTATGTGGCCAAAGGTGCGGGGGCCCTGGTGTATGCAGTACTGTATGTGGCCAAAGGTGCGGGGCCCTGGTGTATGGAGTACTGTATGTGGCCAGAGGTGCGGGAGCACTGGTGTATGCAGTACTGTATGTGGCCAGAGGTGCAGGGGCACTGGTGTATGCAGTACTGTGTGTGGCCAAAGGTGCGGGGGCCCTGGTGTATGCAGTACTGTATGTGGCCAAAGGTGCGGGGGCCCTGGTGTATGCAGTACTGTATGTGGCCAGAGGTGCGGGGGCCCTGGTGTATGCAGTACTGTATGTGGCCAGAGGTGCAGGGGCACTGGTGTATGCAGTACTTTATGTGGCCAGAGGTGTGGGGACACTGGTGTATGCAGTACTTTATGTGGCCAGAGGTGCGGGGGCACTGGTGTATGCAGTACTGTATGTGGCCAGAGGTGCAGGGGCACTGGTGTATGCAGTACTGTATGTGGCCAAAGGTCCGGGGGGCGCTGGTGTATGCAGTACTGTATGTGACCAAAGGTCCAGGGGGCGCTGGTGTATGCAGTACTGTATGTGACCAAAGGTGCGGGGGGCACTGGTGTGTGCAGTACTGTATGTGGCCAAAGGTGCAGGGGCGCTGGTGAGGCTCAGAGATACTCGGAATCATTCGGAACCGCTCGGGAACTGTTGACACTTTCGGTATTTTCAAGTATTTCCGAGTATTTCTGAGTGCTTCTGAGCATCTCCAAGCCTCACCAGTGCCCCCGCACCTCTGGCCACATATGGTATTGCATGCACAGAGGCTTGAATCCTGCTCGTTTTGCGAGACAGCGCTTGTAAACCGAGTCAGGATTTTTTAAAAAAAACTGCTTGTATTGCGAAATGCCCATATACTGCGTTACTCACAATCCGAGGTTCCACTGTATGTTATAATTCAGTTGGTGCACAAAACGGTGTCTCATATATTCTTTTTTGAGTTAATAGGTCAGCCCTTACTTTTTTTTTTTTTTACTAATTCATATAGTTTTTTATGGTAAGTTCAGTTACACATATTGTCAAAGATGACACTGCCAGCTTCTCCAAAAAAAAAAAATAGGAAAAAAAATTGTTATGGGGCCCTAGGATTTGTAATTATTCCCTTGACAGGATTATACATCTTTTATCAGCTAAGATAGTTTACAGGTCTGTGTATGCAGCCTTTTACCTGGCGTTCATACGTCAGATTTCACTCTTCCTTCACTGCATGCAAAAGAACTGAACGTGCCAATCAAAAATGTAAGTTTTGCAGCAAAGCAAACAAAAATGTCATCGGCCTCTGCATTACATGTAATCTCCTTGTGTATTGTCTCTTTAGAAGAGAGACCTAATGAAAAATATCTATTAATCTGGCAAGAATCCAGTGACCTCCTAAGTTTCTGTGCGCTCTGCTTGTTCTGAACTTGCATCTCAAGTCAAATGGACTATAGAACTCCCTCCACCCCAGTGAACATGATGAGAGGGTGAGGTGTTCTGCTGTCCTAACACCTAGCCCTAATGCAGCCACCGCATCCAAGGACTGTTAATTTGAATATATACCATTGTAGTTCTTGACTTTGGATAGGCTGTAAGGAGCTCCTCAGTTTAACCAGTTGCCGACCGCCCGGTGTGGATTGACGGCGGCAACATGGTTCGATATCGCAAACCGCCGTCACCTGACGGCGGCTGCGAGACCGCGGAGCCAGGGAGCGGGAAGGGAGGACTCAATGTCCACCGGCTACCCGCGGTCGCTCCCCCCGCAGGACAAAACGAGGATCCGTGTCTGTAAACACACGGATCTCTGTTCTGACAGGGGACAAGGAGAGTGATCTTCTGTACCCAGTATATGGGAGCCGCAATCACTCCCCTCCCCCAGTCAGCCCAGCCCCCACACAGTTAGTAACACATACCAGGGAACACAGTTAACCCTTTGATCGCCCCCTAGTGTTAACCCCTTCCCTGCCAGTGGCATTTATACGGTAATTTTCATAGCACTGATCGCTGTATAAATGTCATTGGTCTCAAAAAAGTGTCAAAAATGTCCGACATGCCCGCTGCAATGTCGCAGTCTCGCTAAAAATCGCAGATCGCCGCCATTACTAGTAAAGAATAAAAAAAAAATGAAAACTCCATAAATGAATTCTCATTGTTTGTAAACTTTTGTGCAAACCAATCAATATACGCAATATATGCATTTTTTTTACCAAAAATGTGAGGAAGAATACAAAACTGATGAATAAATTTGTTTTTTTTATATATTTTTTTGGACATGTATTTTAGCAAAAAGTAAGAAATATTTTTTTTTCAAAATTTCAAAAATTTTTGTTTATAGCGGCGATCAGAAATGACACAGCGGTGATCAAATACCACCAAAAGAAAGCTCTATTTGTGGGGAAAAAAGGACGTCAATTTTGTTTGGGTAGAACGTCACACGACCGCGCAATTTTCAGTTGAAACGACGCAGTGCGAAATCGCAAAAAGGGCTCTGGTCCTAAAGAGGGAAATCCTTCCGGGGCTGAAGTGGTTAAACAAATAACTCCATATTTTTTAGTTAATTTATGGTAATAAAGAAGTAGCACATGCTCATTTTGTAAAGTGTTTTTTTTTAACTTAGTCCATCCTATTTACTTAACACATCCAATCATGTGCGAGCTCAAACACATTTTTTTTATTTTTCCTTCCATGCGATCTGGTATTGTATGCAAAGTGAACATTCTCTATGCCTGTCTACGACAGTAAAGATTCCTGTTTTTGGTTATATTAGTGTCAGCAGAAGAATAGTTGGGATCAGGATCACCCAGCGATGACGTGAAAAGCTGGATATTAGTAAAGGACTTCCTCCACATATCCTCGTTGGTTTAGGGATATTTGACACATAATTGAAAGTAATGCTCAGGTTCTTGCTGATCCAAGTTTGGTAGGCCGTCACCTGTGTGTACACCCCAGGGTAGTTGGGGAATGCGCAGCCTATTCCCGAACTCACAATTCCAACCTGGTACCATACGCCCTGGACCTTACACACCAGAGGTCCTCCTGAGTCACCCTAGAAGACATAAATAATCATCAGATGCACCAATGTCTATCTGTTCAGTCTTGGCTTTTACATGACTGAACACCCAAACTACTTGAGCACTCAGTAAATGAGTATGGAATTGGCACTGCACCAAAACTTTAAAAAGTTGCAACCAAGTCAGTTTTCATTTACTTATAGAGAAAATTGAGTACTGTCCGTGATACTTTTTTTTTTATTTGCACTAACATTAAATTTTTCAGGACAAGCTTTTGGGGTGTGTCCCCTTCTTCAAGGTCCAAGCAGTACTGAATAAAAACAGTTTTAGCCGTTTTTAAACTGTTTTTATTCAGTACTAGAGGTGAGCGAACCCGAACTGTAAAGTTTGGGTCCGTACCAAACTTTTGGGTGTCTGTGTCCCGAACCCGAACGTTTGAGAAAAAGTCTGGGTTCGGGTTGTGGGTTCTGGTATTTTATCACGCATGTTGAATAGCTGCAGGGCAGCCAATCAACAAGCGTTTCACTGGTTTTCCCTAAAAGCCATCACAGCCATGCCTACTAATGGCATGGCTGTGATTGGCCAGTGCATCATGTGACCCAGCCTCTATATGAGGCTGGAGTCACAGTGCTGCATGTCACATGCTCTCTGGGTAGTGTAGGGAGAGGATGCTGCCGGCGCTGTGAGGGACAGATTGCAGATCTAATAACTAGGTAGAGATTACTATTATTGCTGTGAGGGACAGATTGTGAGGGACAGATTGCAGATCTAATAACTAGGTAGAGATTACTACTACTGCTTTGAGGGACAGATTGTAGATCTATAACATCTCATCCTGCATTACAGAACAATCTGATTACAGAACGATCTCTCATCCTGCATTACAGAACGATCTGATACTGGACTAGGTAGAGATTACTACTGCTTTGGGGGACAGATTGCAGATCTAATAACATCTCCCATTTTTCTTCCTTTTGCAGCCCTCTAGCACTTTCCAGGACTTTTTTACAGCCATTTTTGTGCCGAAAAGTTCGGCTTCAATGGGGTTCGGGGTCCGGGGTCAAGTTCGGGTAACGTTCGGTACAGAACACGAACGTTTTCGCGAAGTTCGGCTGAACCCACCGCACCCGAACATCCAGGTGTTCGCTCAACTCTATTCAGTACTGCTTGGAGCTTTAAGAAGGGGAGATACCCCGAAAGCTTGTCCTGAAAAATGTTATGTTAGTGCAAATAAAAAAAGTATCATGGACAGTACTCAATTTTCTCTAGCACTATTGCACTAATACGGCTACAATCTACTCAAACATTTACTTATAGCAACTTTGTCGGCAAAAATGTCAAAAATCAGGACCTGCAAAGAAGAAGAGTTACACTTACCCACCCTACCATCCATTCTTTTGATTGCAGAGCAATGACCTTTACACATCTAACACACTTACAGATATCTCACATAATTGGTCCCCTGCCCCACTCTGTGGTTCCTCCAACCGATTTCTACATCCCTAAACAGCACAGTAATGATGGGTCAGCAGATGGAACCCAAACAAAAACACACACCATTCAGGCAATTGGGCAAGTGGTAGATGACTCATGGGTGGTCACCTTGGTACGCCACCGTACATACAGTATAGGAAGAGAAGCCATAGGGGGAAGCTCGAGCGTGAAGTGCCACCATTCTTCTCTTCCTATACAGCAGATGGAACCACAGTGCATGGGGAGGATACAGGTGTTGAATGTGAAGGTCCTACTTTTTGCCATTTTTGCAGTTAGTGATAGAGTCAAAGGGTGGGGAGGGGGAAATGGGGTGTGGGAGAGCAGTATGTAAATGGGGAATGGAACATAGAGGGCTTCTAAACCTTTTGTGCATCATATGCTCGCTCTGTGGTTCCTAGAGTCGGCTTCTAAATCCTTACAAGGCACGGTAGTGATGGTCATCAGGTGCAACCACAGAGCATGGTGGGGAATATAGAAGTCAAATGCAAAGATTTTTGCTGCTCAGCAGAGCAAAGATCTGAGAAATGGGCGGTGAAGGTCTTGCTTTTTGACATATTTGTACTTAGTGAAAGTGCCAAAGAAATGGAGTGGGGGGTGGGGGGGGGGGGTGAGGTGTGAGATAGCGGTATGTAAATGGGGAATGGCACATAGAGGGGTTCTAACCCTTTTGTGCATCATACTCACACGTATACAGTATGCCATATTAGAGCTGATCTCAAGCTTAAGCTATTTTACTGTAAGGGGCCAATTTATTACAACATTCATGCAAGTGTAAGGAATATTTCCAATAATGTTTGTAAATTGTGTATAATAGTGTCCTTGCTGCCTCCTTGTTTCTTGCTGGCAAATGTAAACTCGTAACATTTGATCCTAAGAGGAAAAATAGCTTAAAAACATTTGACCATGAGAGTTAATGGACTCAGACCCCATTAACACTATACAACGTTTGTTGTAAGATTTCCTTCAGATTTACGAAAGGGCCTGCCTGATTACATACAAATTGAAACTCTTAAGGTTTGACCTCATATTATATGGTTTTGGTAAATCTAAAGGAAAAAATCTACAGAAAATTGTATAGTGTAGCTTAAGAACAATCGACCAGCAGAGGAAACACTATGTGAGAGATTTCTGCACAGTATGCAGCCTATGGAAAATGTTGTACAATTGGCTGAATGAATAGGTGTTTGGTAGAGTTGAGCAAACCCGAACTGTAAAGTTCGGGTTCGTACCGAACTTTGGGGTGTCCGTGACCCGGTCCCGAACCCGGACATTTGAAAAAAAGTTTGGGTTTGAGTTCTGGGTTCGGGTATTTGATCATGTTGAATAGCTGCAGGGCAGCCAATCAACAAGCGTTTCACTGGTTTTCCCTAGAAGCCATCACAGCCATGCCTACTAATGGCATGGCTGTGATTGGCCAGTGCATCATGTGACCCAGCCTCTATATGAGGCTGGAGTCACAGTGCTGCATGTCACATGCTCTCTGGGTAGTGTAGGGAGAGGATGCAGCCGGTGCTGTGAGGGACAGATTGCAGATAGATAGGTAGAGATTACTACTACTACTGCTTTTAGGGACAGATTTCAGATCTCATCCTGCATTACAGAAAGATCTGACTGGACTAGGTAGAGTCTACTGCTGAGAGGGACAGATTATTGTTCTAAAATCATCTCCTACTCCTATAGGGTCAGGTTCCTGCTGTTGCTGTAAGGGACAGATTATTGTTCTAAAATCATTTTGCAGCCCTCTAGCACTTTCCAGGACTCTTTTACAGTCATTTTTGTGCCGAAAAGTTCGGGTCCCCATTGAATTCAATGGGGTTCGGGGTAAAGTTCAGGTCAAGTTTGGTACCGAACCCGGACTTTTTTCCGAAGTTCGGCCGAACCCACCGAACCCGAACATCCTTGGGTTCGCTCAACTCTAGTGTTTGGCTGAATTAACCTCCAGCTGTAAAGTGAAACATTTAGCATTGGTATAACTACCAATGAGAAATATGACAGCTTCCTTCCTTGTTATTATCAGGTGACAGAGCAGGAAAGAATAACCTCTGTTTTATTTTTAAAAAAGCGACTTTATATAACTTTAACTGATGTCATGCATTGCTTCCGCTTCCTGTAAAGAGATCCTACAGGTGAGCCATGCTGGAATGTTCTTGGTGTCACTCACCTGGCAGGAGTCTTTTCCGCCATTCTTGTAGCCGGCACAAATCTGATCACTCTGGATAGTGATTTTACCTCCCCCATTGTTATACATTTTTTGACATGTATAACGGTCTATTAGGGGAACCATGACCTCCTGGAGGTTCCCATATGAATATGAACTTCCTGGTGATAAAGAACACACAAGAAGATGATTAAAGGACATTCTTGGAAAGGCTATACATAGACTGATCACATTTATGCTCCATTCACACATGTGCATTGAGGGATTGGAATCAAAATTTCACAGTTTCTCATAATGCACAAAAAATGTGCATCTTTTTTTCAGAAGGACTGCAGTGCCATTAATAGTTAACGCCACCCCAATGCACCTTGCAAAAGTGTGCAAAATCAAGCAAAAAGAATGCATGGTAACAAAGATCCATGCATTTCGGTGTGGCACTATATAAAATAAAAGGGACATATACCTCATATATCCCATGCTCGCCTCCAAGACTTCTCCAGAGCCTCTCCCATCCTCTGGAATGCTCTACCCCCATCTGTCCGACTTTCTCCTACCTTCAGACGATCCCTGAAAACTCATCTCTTCAGAGAAGCCTATCTGGCTCCCACCTAACCACTGTACATTTATCTTCTCTATTAGCACATCCCCCACAGTTATTACCTCTTGTATCTCTTGACCTTCCCTCTTAGATTGTAAGCTCTAACGAGCAGGGCCCTCTGATTCCTACTGTATTAAAGTGTGTTGTATTTGTACTGTCTACCCCCAAGTTGTAAAGCGCTGTGTAAACTGTTTGCGATATATAAATCCTGTATAATAATAATAATATACCTCTTTGGTGCAATTTAGATGCAGTAAGCAGCCCATTCAAATGAATGGACTGCCTTACCGCAACGCTAAAAAATGTGTAAAAAAATATATACTGTATTTGTGCTCCCACATCATGCATATGAATGTAGCCTTAAATCGGAACTCTGGGCACAAAAACTCTCTTTTAAATACATTCCTCAGTTACCATAAGATTATGATAAGCCCTCCACATGCAGACCCCCACATCCACTCGGCCAGGGCCCTCAACAACATGGGGATAAGAAGTTTTACCAGGCATTCTGTTTTTCAAGGAACTCTCCCTAATTTGAGGGCATGTGGTCTGGATATGGTTCAGGAGCAGAAAAGATGCTTGTGCCCCCATCTTTCCTGGCAGTAGGCTATAGGCTTGGGTAAGGGTCTGGCTTGGAATCCACGGGGAACTATGGGATATTTTTGTGTAGCGTTCCCCATAAACATTTGTATCAGGACCCCATCCAGGAAAAGGTTGCTCCTGTCTTGATAAAGCTACCATAGGCAGAAATGGCAATGCATCCTGGGTACTCCCTTAAACCTAGTACACACAAGCCAAATGTCAGGCAGTGGCAGCGGGTCCAATATAAACTGGCCTACAATCGGCCCTTCTGTACTGCAGCCAGTCCGACAGAAGCAGGCCGTTCTGCAGGATTCTGTGGAAGGGTCATGACTGAAAAGGTCTGCCATTCAGTTCCTGAACAGCCAATGGTTGAGAGCGCTGACTGGAGTGCTCTGTTGGGGGGGCACCCCCCTGTCAGAAAACAATAGAACAGCAGGGGAGATCGCTGTATTAACTTTGGATAGTTAGAACAGCGGCTCTAACTGAGCTGTCAGGTTTTTTATTCATTCAGTCCTACTGGGTTGAATGAAAAAAAACTACTAGTGTGTACTAAACTTTAACAAAAATAAAATCCTTAGTGTATACATCACCTTGTCCCTATGCAAAAATAAAATGTCCCTCCCTTTGTTGTACTGTTTAACCCATGGAAGGATTTCCCCCTTAATGACCAGGCCATTTTGTGCGATACAGTACTGCATCGCTTTAAACGACAATTGCGCGGTCGTGTGACGCTGTACCCAAATAAAATTTGTGTCCTTTTTTCCCCACAAATAGAGCTTTCTTTTGGTGGTATTTGATCACCTCTGCAGTTTTTATTTTTTGCACTATAAACAAAAAAATAGCGACAATTTTGAAAAAAAAAAACAATATTTTTTACTTTTCCCTGGTACTTTTACTGGTCCATGTATCAGTGGTTATGTGGACCTTGCCACTGATGGCGTTGCGCAGTGCACACCTGATCTTGTCCCCGACTTGTTTGTGCAGGGAAGGGATGGCTCGCCTGGAAAAGTAGTGGCGGCTGGGTACCACGTACTGTGGGACAGCCACCACCATCAGGTTTTTGAAACTGTCCGTGTCCACCAGACGAAATGACAGCATTTCAAAGGCCAGGAATTTTGAAATGCTGGCATTCAGGGCCAGGGATCGCGGGTGGGTAGGGGGGTACTTCCTCTTTCTCTCCAGGGTTTGGGAGATGGACAGCTGTAAGCTTCCATGGGACCATGTGGAAATGCTTGGGGACGGTGGCGGACATGGTGGCGTTGCTGTCATATCGTCTGTTTGCTGGGTGGCAGGTGACGCTGTCACTGTAGAGGTGGAGGAAGAGGCCGAGGCAGCAGCAGAAGAGGAAGCAGG
>BLSH010410121.1:149900-165092 GCA_018402905.1 Glandirana rugosa | reverse complement strand
TGGTCTAGAAATCAAAATCCACAATCGTAATACGGATCCATCACTTATGAGACCAGACAGGTAAACATCCCTTCTCAAACGAGTTCAAAAGAAAACGACACTAACCCTTGAGGGTTCAAGTCCTAGTAACTAAAACACTTTAACTGAAATATTATACTCTAAAATGATTTCCGGAGATCCTGAGATACACGTAAAGTATCTCTTCAACGACCTAATCAGTTATCACCTTACTGCAGTAGGCGTTTGTCCAATTATCATACCCCCGCCCTCCGATAACACTTCGGTCTCTAGTTCCCCACTCATACATCCAAGAGGCGCTCCCCAAGATAGTAATTATCTCAACTCGCTTGTGGACCTTCAAGCCCAAGACGACCAGGCAGGCTTGAAGCACTGTTTCAGGCCCAGGCCCAGGCCTGCCTTGGGCTTGCTAGCGTGCCTGTTGCTTGGGGTAACTTTAGTTACCCCTGGGCTTGAAAATCCGTGTTTTTACCGACATCCTTTCAGGACCTTTCGGGGTCTCCCGACGTTTTCCTTCATTTTACCCCCATTCCCAGTCCGTGCGATCGTTCGGGTTCCGTCCGGACCCGGACCCGGACTTTGTCACGAAGTTCGGACGGACCAGCAGAACCCGAACTTCCAGGTGTTCGCTCAACTCTATTAATGATAGAACCCCTCGCGGAGAACCTACATACTCACCCCTTGATCTCTGGCTTCACAATAGCCTCCCGCCCCCATACTATTAACCTGTTTGCGGATGACGTCATTCCACTATTGACTAATCCAGCAACTTCTCTATGAAATGCACATAGAGTCCTAGAGGCCTTTAGTAAAATCTCATATTATAAAGTCAATTTCACAAAATCAATGATCCTGAACTTGGGAGTTCCCAATCACAGCAAAAGAAAACTTGAGCAAACTCTTCCCTACAAATGGACAGACCAGAGTATTCACTACCTAGGCATAATGCTAACACCTAAAACTAAAGATCTGGTCACCAAAAATTATAAAACTCTCTTGGCCAAAATTGATAAACAACTAGCTGCAATGTCCAAGAAGGGGCTATCATGGATGGGGAGACTTGCAGTACTTAAGATGACAATTTTACCCCGGATCTTATACATCTTCCGAGTACTCCCCGCTCCTACTCCATCTCAGTACCTACAAACCCTGTCAAGTCTCCTATGGAAATTCCTTTGGAATGGTAAAAGAGCCAGATGTCCACGCCAAAATCTAGTCCATCATAAATCAGTGGGAGCTGTGGGTCTAACAGATATATGTGACTATTTTTGGGCGGTGAGGATGGACCAACTAAGAGGATGGTTCCAGGATACCAATGCGCCCTTGTGGGTCGAGTTGGAGAGAGAGCTAGCCCAAACCAACGACTTAACATTGCTCCTAATCGGAGACTCATGGACACACCGGCCCTTGAAAGATCAGCCAACCCGCCATTCAGGTATCCATCCAGGCATGGAGAATACTGATGAGCCAGGGACATAATACCACCCATATTCCTGAATTGCAACCCACGTTGCAGACATTAGCAAACACGATGCCCATGATCTCTATTAAGCAAATCCAAAAGTGTGGTATACCCAAACTGCAGGACTTTCTCTCCAGCTCTGCCCCCAAGACGGTTAAACAATTAGATGTAGAGTATAAACCACCAACAGGTTCACATCTCACAATGGCAAGAATATGTGCGTTCCTGCGCAGTCACCCTGTCCCAATGATCGCAATCCCCCAACCAACATGGGGCTATTATAGAGCTCCCACACCCAAAGTCAAAGGAATAACACTATTTTATAACATGCTGCAAAGGAAACAGACCTTTCGCAAAACCAACACCCACCTGAAGTGGGAAAGAGACCTGCAAAGGTCTTTTTCTGAGACCCAGTGGCGGTTAGCTTTTAAAAGCATATCCAAAGCAACACACAGCACCAGTCATTGGGAAATGATGTTGAAAATCTAAAATAGGTGACAATATACACCGCACAGATTGGCCATCATCTACCCGGAGTCATCTCCTGATTGCTGGCGCAATTGCGGCCACCATGGACATTTGCTGCACATATTCTGGGAATGTCCTAATATAAGGAGCTTCTGGAACCAGGTATTCCAATTGATATCCTCAGTAAGAGGATGCTTAACCAAACCTGAACCAGAACTAACAATACTGCAAATCGGTATAGAAAAATTTCCCCCAGAATACAGAGCAGTAATCACTCATATCCTCCTGGCGGCTCGATCACTAATACTCCAAAGCTGGAAAGGCGACAAGGCTATCAATATATCTGACAAAAAAGCAACTAGTCCACAGACACCACACCTTTGAGCGCCTTATAGCAGACAACTCACTGGCAGGATAAACATTTGACAAGAACTGGAGCATATGGACGACCTTTACCGGGAGACAAGATTCTGGTCCTACCCAAGCCAACTTCCGCAATACCACCATGAACTCTGACCAGTAACCCTAACTGAAACCCTACTGTTTACTTGATACTAGTAGCCTTAGTCCCCCTTCCCCCCCATCTTAACCTTGAGATGCTTCTGGACTCTGTATACTTCATTTGTTTACTATTTCTGAGTACACCACATATCACCCTGTTCTCTTCTGTTCTGCGGGCTCAACCAACAACCTACGCATCAGCAGGCTGTGTTGCCTCATGCCCCTACCACAGCTTGATCCCTTATGGGGTGGTGGGGAGCAGGAGGTAGCAACCAGACACATACAATTAGTGCAAACATTATCGTTGGTCTCTGTTGTTCTAGTGGCCCTGAGTTGTGCTACGGTAACCTTTACACTGTTCAATTACTTGTTCTGAATAGATGGCAAGTTGTACGATACATGTGATCCGCATATCTCTGTTATGTGTACCGAAAATTTAATAAAAACGATTGAATAAAAAAAATAAATAAAGGATCAATTACCCCACATAACACGCAAGACACGTCCCCGAGCTCTATTGATCATGGTGCACCAATGGTAAAGGATAGGAATCGATCGGAACCCGGGGCTAGATAGGAGGCCTATGCCCCCCCCCCCCCGGTCTGAGCGAAATGCTCCCCTAAACTTGAATAGCAGAAAAAGACCCTAACGACACATGGCAACCTCAAGGTGCAAATCCTTAAATCCACATTAGGCCTCACATAATCCCTCCACAACCCCCCCACTATAAGCCCCCCACATCCTTATAACAAAGATTTCCACAACAATCCCCCCCCCTCTCCTCCCACACCCTTTTCAGTAAGAATATCCTATAGAATCAAACCAACGTAAAGACTAGCAGCAGGTCAGTTAGACACCATCACGACCAAAACAATAACGATCCTCACACAAGAGATTACGCAACAAAACCCCCTAAAACTACTAAGCATAATTACCTATCCCGACTTACAACCAACTTCCTAGGCGGACAAAACCCAACTAGAGCCTCCCTCACTACTTTGATCGCCTAGCTAACTACACCTCCACTAACCCAACTAAAGCCCCCACACTCTAACCAACATGAGGGCTATTGTAGTTAAGTACTCATTTGTTTACTTATTTAACGGGATAAAAACCAGGGAGTACCACTCCAACTCCCCTCACGTTACAATGTCTGAATGATCACACACAGACAAATTGTTGAGAAGATTGATACCTGTCGAGCTATTGTACCCTCGACATATCGTGTTATATACGGCCTTGATCCCATGTACAAGTTGACTCATACGAATGTTACAATTAGGGATGAGCTTGATGTTTGATCGTTCGGGTTTCCCCGAACATTATGGGGCGTTCGAGGCAACTTTGCGTGCCCCATAATGCTTTCAAATGGTGGTGGAATGCCGCCCGCTGATTGGCCAAAGCATGCACATGACCTGCATGCTTTGGCCAATCAGTGGGTGGCCTGCTGTGAGAGCTTTGATTTGCTAAAGGCAGGGTGCCTTTAGCCAATCACTGCACAGCAGCCTCAATCCACTCCCCACACTATATAAAGCCGCTTGTACCGCGGCTCTATGTAGTGTGTTGGTGGCGGTCGGCTATGTTAGAGAGATAGCTTAGGTTCCTGAAAACAGGCAGTTTAGCTAGCTAGCTTTCATAAGTCTGTTAAAAAATAGTAAAAAAAAGTACAAAAAATGTAATATATATATATATTTTATCTTTCACTCAGTTCTATATCACTACCAATTCCTTCACCAGACACACATTCACCCTGGAGACGCCCGTGCCTGCATGTTGGCTTGCCTGGGGGGATCATGCTGCCATGCATCCCGCCTCAGCACCCGTTTGTGGATGCCCCTTGTTGGCTTCCCCCGTCCCTGCCTGCGTGTGTACGATTCATGGATACAACAGGTTGGTGTTTTTCTGGGAATTTTTATTATGGAGGACTATCGTTTCCTCCCGCATGGTATTTTTCCCAATATATCTATATGATTTTTTTTCTTTACCTTAGACAAGTGACGAGCCTGCTCCTGATGAGTGACATTCAGTCACGAAACGTGCGTAGAGCCACCAGCTGCCGTCAAACGCTGTACTTAAGACAAATCTTTTACAAGGTCTTCTAGACCAACCCCCTGCGGGGGTACTTGGAGGTCATGGACAAACGCAGGTTTATCGATAATGGAACATTTTACATAACCATATCAATGTGATGGATGGGGCAATCTTTTGTATACCATCAAATGTATGCTTTGTACTCTTGTATCCATGTACATATATTATATATTGGGTCCGTACTGACCCATTTGAATATTGACTATATGATGTATACTAAGAAAATATTGTTCTATTTCTAAAATAAATTGTTTTACCATATCCATCCAGTATTTTTCTCTCACACTCGTGTGTCATATAAAGTCCCAATCCCCTCCCAGTCAGCTTTTTTTAGCTTTCTTTTTATTCCAATTATAGGGATGGAAGGTTGTGCCTCTACCCAGCCAAGCCTTCATGTAAAGTCCCAATTTTTGCCCCCTGCCTTTTATGTCAGTATTAATTAGGGATGGACACACGTTTGTGAGAATATGTTATAATGCATCTTTACTACCTGCCACAGTGCAGGTCCTCATTTTGACCTCCTGGGTTCTATCTTACTATGCTTTAACCATTAATTCCTTATACGTTTAGCTACGATGGCCTAATGTTTTTTTTTTTTCTCTCAATGTTGGTACTCCCAGCCTTTGCCTCCCTGGTCCGGCCTCCCCTGGGTTTGGGGGGGGGGGGGTTGACCTGGTTCACCACGCCGGGAGCTGCGACGCACACCGTGGATTCCCACCTCCAATGGGGGGGCGGGTTTCCCCGCTGTGCGTCGACGTCACGCCACCCGGCCATGCGTGCGGCATCTCTTGTTGCTTTACGCTGATCGGGTACACACACTCGCGGGCGCTTTGGAGTTGGGGTACAGCCCCCCGTCGGGCTTCCTCTCACCTCCCCTCTGCCCCCGCGTGCGTGACGTTGGCGGGCCTATTGGCGGCTGGGCCCGTATCAGGGGTGCCTCTTGCGGCACCTGGCGTCTCCCGGATTATTCCCAATCATTTTAGCCTTACCATGCACTCACTCATGCTGTCTCCCCTTTTTTAGGTATGGTCACCCATATTAGCACCTTACACATCACCAGTTTTTACCATTATTTCATACCCTCACCGTCCCTTTTGCCTTTTTTTCCCCTCAGTCCCTCATCATGCACCTGCTCTCAATTATCTTTCACTCAGTTCTATATCACTACCAATTCCTTCACCAGACACACATTCACCCTGGAGACGCCCGTGCCTGCATGTTGGCTTGCCTGGGGGGATCTTGCTGCCATGCATCCCGCCTCAGCTCCCGTTTGTGGATGCCCCTTGTTGGCTTCCCCCGTCCCTGCCTGCGTGTGTACGGTTCATGGATACAACAGGTTGGTGTTTTTCTGGGAATTTTTATTATGGAGGACTTTCGTTTCCTCCCGCATGGTATTTTTCCCAATATATCTATATGATTTTTTTTCTTTACCTTAGACAAGTGACGAGCCTGCTCCTGATGAGTGACATTCAGTCACGAAACGTGCGTAGAGCCACCAGCTGCCGTCAAACGCTGTACTTAAGACAAATCTTTTACAAGGTCTTCTAGACCAACCCCCTGCGGGGGTACTTGGAGGTCATGGACAAACGCAGGTTTATCGATAATGGAACATTTTACATAACCATATCAATGTGATGGATGGGGCAATCTTTTGTATACCATCAAATGTATGCTTTGTACTCTTGTATCCATGTACATATATTATATATTGGGTCCGTACTGACCCATTTGAATATTGACTATATGATGTATACTATGAAAATATTGTTCTATTTCTAAAATAAATTGTTTTATCATATCCATCCAGTATTTTTCTCTCACACTCGTGTGTCATATAAAGTCCCAATCCCCTCCCAGTCAGCTTTTTTTAGCTTTCTTTTTATTCTATATATATATATATATATAAAGTATCTCACAAAGGTGAGTACACCCCTCACATTTTTGTAAATATTTTATTCTATCTTTTCATGTGACAACACTGAAGAAATGACACTTTGCTACAATGTAAAGTAGTGAGTGTTCAGCTTGTATAACAGTGAAAATTTGCTGTCCCCTCAAAATAACTCAACACACAGCCATTAATGTCTAAACTGCTGGCAACACATGTGATTACAACCCTGAGTGAAAATGTCCAAACTGAGCCCAAAGTGTCAATATTTTGTGTGGCCACCATTATTTTCCAGCACTGCATTAACCCTCTTGGGCATGGAGTTCACAGAGCATCATAGGTTGCCACTGAAGTCCTCTTCCACTCCTCCATGACGATATCACAGAGCTGGTGGATGTTAGAGACCTTGCGCTCCTCCACCTTCTGTTTGAGGAGCCCCACAGATGCTCAATAGGGTTTAGGTCTGGAGACATGCTTGGCCAGTCCATCACCTTTACCCTCAGCTTCTTTAGCAAGGCAGTGGTCGTCTTGGAGGTGAGTTTGGGGTTGTTATCATGTTGGAATACTGCCCTGCGGCCCAGTCTCTGAAGGGAGGGGATCATGCTCTGCTTCAGTATGTCACAGTACATGTTGGCATTCATGGTTCCCTCGGTGAACTGTAGCTCCCCAGTGCTGGCAGCACTCATGCAGCCCCAGACCATGACACTCCCACCACCATGCTTGACTGTAGAGACACCCTTGTCTTTGTACTCCACACCTGGTTGCCGCCACACACGCTTGACACCATCTGAACCAAATAAGTTTATCTTGGTCTTATCAGGCCACAGGACATGGTTCCAGTAATCCATGTTCTTAGTCTGCTTGTTCTCAGCAAACTGTGTGCTTTCTTGGGCATCATCTTTAGAAGAGGCTTCCTTCTGGGATGACAGCCATCCAGACCAATTTGATGCAGTGTGTGGCGAATGGTCTGAGCACTGACAGGCTTTCTACCCACCCCTTCAACCTCTGCAGCAATGCTGGCAGCACTCGTACATCTATTTCCCAAAGACAACCTTTGCACTCAACCAACACCCACCTGAAGTGGGAAAGAGACCTGCAAAGGTCTTTTTCTGAGACCCAGTGGCGGTTAGCTTTTAAAAGCATATCCAAAGCAACACACAGCACCAGTCATTGGGAAATGATGTTGAAAATCTACAATAGGTGACAATATACACCGCACAGATTGGCCATCATCTACCCGGAGTCATCTCCTGATTGCTGGCGCAATTGCGGCCACCATGGACATTTGCTGCACATATTCTGGGAATGTCCTAATATAAGGAGCTTCTGGAACCAGGTATTCCAATTGATATCCTCAGTAAGAGGATGCTTAACCAAACCCGAACCAGAACTAACAATACTGCAAATCGGTATAGAAAAATTTCCCCCAGAATACAGAGCAGTAATCACTCATATCCTCCTGGCGGCTCGATCACTAATACTCCAAAGCTGGAAAGGCAACAAGGCTATCAATATATCTGACAAAAAAGCAACTAGTCCACAGACACCACACCTTTGAGCGCCTTATAGCAGACAACTCACTGGCAGGATCAACATTTGACAAGAACTGGAGCATATGGACGACCTTTACCGGGAGACAAGATTCTGGTCCTACCCAAGCCAACTTCCGCAATACCACCATGAACTCTGACCAGTAACCCTAACTGAAACCCTACTGTTTACTTGATACTAGTAGCCTTAGTCCCCCTTCCCCCCATCTTAACCTTGCGATGCTTCTGGACTCTGTATACTTCATTTGTTTACTATTTCTGAGTACACCACATATCACCCTGTTCTCTTCTGTTCTGCGGGCTCAACCAACAACCTACGCATCAGCGGGCTGTGTTGCCTCATGCCCCTACCACAGCTTGATCCCTTATGGGGTGGTGGGGAGCAGGAGGTAGCAACCAGACACATACAATTAGTGCAAACATTATCGTTGGTCTCTGTTGTTCTAGTGGCCCTGAGTTGTGCTACGGTAACCTTTACACTGTTCAATTACTTGTTCTGAATAGATGGCAAGTTGTACGATACATGTGATCCGCATATCTCTGCTATGTGTACCGAAAATTTAATAAAAACGATTGAATAAAAAAAAAAATAAAGGATCAATTACCCCACATAACACGCAAGACACGTCCCCGAGCTCTATTGATCATGGTGCACCAATGGTAAAGGATAGGAATCGATCGGAACCCGGGGCTAGATAGGAGGCCTATGCCCCCCCCCCGGTCTGAGCGAAATGCTCCCCTAAACTTGAATAGCAGAAAAAGACCCTAACGACACATGGCAACCTCAAGGTGCAAAACCTTAAATCCACATTAGGCCTCACATAATCCCTCCACAACCCCCCTACTATAAGCCCCCCACATCCTTATAACAAAGATTTCCACAACAATCCCCCCCCCCTCTCTTCCCACACCCTTTTCAGTAAGAATATCCTATAGAATCAAACCAATGTAAAGACTAGCAGCAGGTCAGTTGGACACCATCACGACCAAAACAATAACGATCCTCACACAAGAGATTACGCGACGAAACCCCGTAAAACTACTAAGCATAATTACCTATCCCGACTTACAACCAACTTCCTAGGCGGACAAAACCCAACTAGAGCCTCCCTCACTACTTTGATCGCCTAGCTAACTACACCTCCACTAACCCAACTAAAGCCCCCCCACTCTAACCAACATGAGGGCTATTGTAGTTAAGTACTCATTTGTTTATTATTTAACGGGATAAAAACCAGGGAGTACCACTCCAACTCCCCTCACGTTACAATGTCTGAATGATCACACACAGACAAATTGTTGAGAAGATTGATACCTGTCGAGCTATTGTACCCTCGACATATCGTGTTATATACGGCCTTGATCCCATGTACAAGTTGACTCATACGAATGTTACAATTAGGGATGAGCTTGATGTTTGATCCTTCGGGTTTCCCCGAACATTATGGGGCGTTCGAGGCAACTTTGCGTGCCCCATAATGCTTTTAAATGGTGGTGGAATGCCGCCCGCTGATTGGCCAAAGCATGCACATGACCTGCATGCTTTGGCCAATCAGTGGGTGGCCTGCTGTGAGAGCTTTGATTTGCTAAAGGCAGGGTGCCTTTAGCCAATCACTGCACAGCAGCCTCAATCCTCTCCCCACACTATATAAAGCCGCTTGTACCGCGGCTCTATGTAGTGTGTTGGTGGCGGTCGGCTATGTTAGAGAGATAGCTTAGGTTCCTGAAAACAGGCAGTTTAGCTAGCTAGCTTTCATAAGTCTGTTAAAAAATAGTAAAAAAAAGTACAAAAAATTGTATATATATATATATATATATATATATATATATATAAAGTATCTCACAAAGGTGAGTACACCCCTCGCATTTTTGTAAATATTTTATTCTATCTTTTCATGTGACAACACTGAAGAAATGACACTTTGCTACAATGTAAAGTAGTGAGTGTTCAACTTGTATAACAGTGAAAATTTGCTGTCCCCTCAAAATAACTTAATACACAGCCATTAATGTCTAAACTGCTGGCAACACATGTGATTACAACCCTGAGTGAAAATGTCCAAACTGAGCCCAAAGTGTCAATATTTTGTGTGGCCACCATTATTTTCCAGCACTGCCTTAACCCTCTTGGGCATGGAGTTCACAGAGCATCATAGGTTGGCACTGAAGTCCTCTTCCCCTCCTCCATGACGACATCATAGAGCTGGTGGATGTTAGAGACCTTGCGCTCCTCCACCTTCTGTTTGAGGAGCCCCACAGATGCTCAATAGGGTTTAGGTCTGGAGACTTGCTTGGCCAGTCCATCATCTTTACCCTCAGCTTCTTTAGCAAGGCAGTGGTCGTCTTGGAGGTGAGTTTGGGGTCGTTATCATGTTGGAATACTGCCCTGCAGCCCAGTCTCTGAAGGGAGGGGATCATGCTCTGCTTCAGTATGTCACAGTACATGTTGGCATTCATGGTTCCCTCGGTGAACTGTAGCTCCCCAGTGCTGGCAGCACTCATGCAGCCCCAGACCATGACACTCCCACCACCATGCTTGACTGTAGAGACACACTTGTCTTTGTACTCCACACCTGGTTGCCGCCACACACGCTTGACACCATCTGAACCAAATAAGTTTATCTTGGTCTTATCAGGCCACAGGACATGGTTCCAGTAATCCATGTTCTTAGTCTGCTTGTTTTCAGCAAACTGTGTGCTTTCTTGGGCATCATCTTTAGAAGAGGCTTCCTTCTGGGATGACAGCCATCCAGACCAATTTGATGCAGTGTGTGGCGAATGGTCTGAGCACTGACAGGCTTTCCCCCCACCCCTTCAACCTCTGCAGCAATGCTGGCAGCACTCGTACATCTATTTCCCAAAGACAACCTTTGCACTCAACTTTTTTGGTCGACCATGGTAAGGCCTATTCTGAGTGGAAACTGTACTGTTAAACCACTGTATGGTCTTGGCCACTGTGCTGCAGCTCAATGTCAGGGTCTTGGCAATCTTCTTATAGCCTAGACCATCTTTATGTAGCGCAACAATTCTTTTTTTTCAGATCCTCTGAGAGTTCTTTGTCATGAGGTGCCAATGTTGAATTTCCACTGACCAGTATGAGAGAGTGAGAGCTATAACACCAGATTTAACGCATGTAAGAGAGTAGTGTTGGAGTTGGCGCTGTCTCAGTGATATAGGTGTAACTTAGGTAAGTATATAGATATGAAAAGTGCAGAGTGCTTGAAAATTTGTGATATTTGCTTGTGTCCGTAAAAGTCCGTAAATAGAAATTAATATAAATAAGACTTAGAATTTGTAAATATATAGAAAATCAGTGTAAAACCAAAATAAAATGTGTGTAAACGGGTATAATCCCACATGTAGATTGTGATCCATAAAATTCTGTAAAAATGTCCCTGAAAAGTCCGTAAATAAAAAAATTATGAATATCCAGAAAGCGTTCATAAATATCAATCCAAGTTTTGATGAACAGGCTCAATCTTTGATTCCACACAAATAAATATATATATAGATGATTTGTTTCAGAGTTTGCAAAGTGACTTCCGTGCTTGATCCTGCTTCAGTTAAGGTGACTTGTGCTCCCCTCCTGTGCCCTCACTTACCAGAGTCTCCTTACCCCTGCAGGGGAAGCCCGCATGTGGTAAATGGGGTCTTTTTCCTTCGATTTCCTGGTGTGCTTCGGTCCTTCCTCCTATTCGGTTGTTCCTGTCCAAAATCCTTCAGGGCGCCATCCCGTTTTCCATCGGTTTAAAATGGGAAAAAAGAAAAAAAAGAAAAAACAGAGCGTCCCCTGATAGTGTAGTAGGTTTTGAATCAAAGTCCAGTTTTATTCGAGAAAAAGTATGTTTAAAAACAGCAGTTAAAAACGGTGACTATTGACAAGGGGATGCAGGCTCTGCCTGCTTGAGAAAGATATAGTCCTGCTTCCTGTATTCCCCTATGCGTTCCTCCTCGTGGAACCAGCTCACCGAGGAAGTGATGCAATTGCGTTTAGTGGTCACGCCTTACGCGTTTCGTCATACCTGACGTCATCTGAGGCTGTGACCATGAAGAAAATAACCTACTTTAAATACTAGCACAAATGGGCAGGACGTTCGTTGTTACCCAATCACAAACGGCTGAAGAGGAGTGTTTAGATGAACGGAATAATAAAGGTGTAAAAAAATATATGTATGGGGTTTGTTTAGACTGAACATCCTTTGCTCGAGCGTATGTTAATTGTCAAATAACGATTACAGGAAGGAATTATACCTTCCTCTTTACATCATAATACATATATATAGATAAATATATAATAGCACAATATTCTGCATCGAGACCATCCAAATAAAATTCCATCAACCAATCATAAAAATCAGCAAAAACGGCATGATGTGGACGAGAAGGCTAAGTATTTTTATATCCAAAAAAAAATTTTTTTAATTGTGTATAAATCCCATAAGGCAAGTATTGAAAAGATGTGTGTGCACAACAAAACAATTTTCACCATTCATAGGATTCGGGAAAAATAGCATGATGTGGACGACAAGGCCGACTAATATTATATCCGAAAAAAAGGGAAGATCGTGCATAAATCCCATACAACAAGTATTGAGAAGATATGTGTACAAAATTATATGGGTGTCTCATTCTGTGAGATCTCTATGTTCTTATTGCTCCCTCTCCATTTTTCTTTTATTCTGTCTATACCATAAAAAATTAGTTTGCTAGGGTCCCTTTGGTGCATTTCATCAAAGTGTCTAGAAAGAGTGTGTTTAGGAAACCCCTTCTTTATGTTTCTTACGTGTTCGGCAATCCTTTTATGCAGTGAGAATTTATGATTTTATGATGCAGTTCTTTTATGGACAAGTTTTTATTATATGTACATGAATGACCAACACTCTCGTTTCCTCTTAAATTATACGAAAATATATTTTTAATGGCTTAAATTATACAGCCCTTTCATCCGCAACCTTCTCATCCGCATCCTCCTATTTTTTACTTTTTTACCTTATTATGCCTATTTCCTATTTTATTTTAGATCCGCAACTTTCTCATCCTTACAAAATACACATTTTACACAATTATTATGGTATTTAGTACTAGAGTTTTTTACCCATATAATTTTGTACACATATCTTCTCAATACTTGTTGTATGGGATTTATGCACGATCTTCCCTTTTTTTCGGATATAATATTAGTCGGCCTTCTCGTCCACATCATGCTATTTTTCCCGAATCCTATGAATGGTGGAAATTGTTTTGTTGTGCACACACATCTTTTCAATACTTGCCTTATGGGATTTATACACAATTAAAAAAATTTTTTTTGGATATAAAAATACTTAGCCTTCTCGTCCACATCATGCCGTTTTTGCTGATTTTTATGATTGGTTGATGGAATTTTATTTGGATGGTCTCGATGCAGAATATTGTGCTATTATATATTTATCTATATATATGTATTATGATGTAAAGAGGAAGCTATAATTCCTTCCTGTAATCGTTATTTGACAATTAACATACGCTCGAGCAAAGGATGTTCAGTCTAAACAAACCCCATACATATATTTTTTTACACCTTTATTATTCCGTTCATCTAAACACTCCTCTTCAGCCGTTTGTGATTGGGTAACAACGAACGTCCTGCCCATTTGTGCTAGTATTTAAAGTAGGTTATTTACTTCATGGTCACAGCCTCAGATGACGTCAGGTATGACGAAACGCGTAAGGCGTGACCACTAAGCGCAATTGCATCACTTCCTCGGTGAGCTGGTTCCACGAGGAGGAACGCATAGGGGAATACAGGAAGCAGGACTATATCTTTCTCAAGCAGGCAGAGCCTGCATCCCCTTGTCAATAGTCACCGTTTTTAACTGCTGTTTTTAAACATACTTTTTCTCGAATAAAACTGGACTTTGATTCAAAACCTACTACACTATCAGGGGACGCTCTGTTTTTTCTTTTTTTCTTTTTTCCCATTTTAAACCGATGGAAAATGGGATGGCGCCCTGAAGGATTTTGGACAGGAACAACCGAATAGGAGGAAGGACCGAAGCACACCAGGAAATCGAAGGAAAAAGACCCCATTTACCACATGCGGGCTACCCCTGCAGGGGTAAGGAGACTCTGGTAAGTGAGGGCACAGGAGGGGAGCACAAGTCACCTTAACTGAAGCAGGATCAAGCACGGAAGTCACTTTGCAAACTCTGAAACAAATCATCTATATATATATTTATTTGTGTGGAATCAAAGATTGAGCCTGTTCATCAAAACTTGGATTGATATTTATGAACGCTTTCTGGATATTCATAATTTTATTTATTTACGGACTTTTCACGGACATTTTTACAGAATTTTACGGATCACAATCTACATGTGGGATTATACCCGTTTACACACATTTTATTTTGGTTTTACACTGATTTTCTATATATATTTACAAATTCTAAGTCTTATTTATATTAATTTTTATTTACGGACTTTTACGGACACAAGCAAATATCACTCATTTTCAAGCACTCTGCACTTTTCATATCTATATACTTACCTAAGTTACACCTATATCACTGAGACAGCGCCAACTCCAACACTACTCTCTTACATTCTTTTGCTTACCTTGCTTTTTGCATGGAAAGTTCTGGAGGGCAGCAGTCTTTTCTCTAAAATATTGTTTAAAATAATTTATTAGTTTACATATCCCAGCGCAGGTGAATCCTTCATAGTTAATTACCAAATTTAACGCACCTGCTCCCCATTCACACCTGAAACCTTGTAACATTAACCAGTCACATGCCACCGGGGAGGGAAAATGGCTAATTGGGCCCAATTTGGACATTTTCACTTATGGGTATACTCACTTTTGTTGCCAGCTGTTTAGACATTAATGGCTGTGTATTGTGTTATTTTGAGGGGACAACACATTTACACTGTTATACAAGCTGTACACACACTGCTTTACATTGTAGCAAAGTGTCATTTCTTCAGTGTTGTCACATGAAAAAATATAATAAAATATTTACAAAAATGTGAGGGGTGTACTCACTTTTGTGAGATACTGTATATATGTATATATATATATATATATATATATATACACATACATATACGCACAGTGTACTATATATACGGTATATAGTACACTTGACGTGGTGTATTAATATATATACAGCCTGGTATATATATATATATATATATATATATATATATATATATATATATATATATACACACAC
>BLSH010410121.1:109273-126803 GCA_018402905.1 Glandirana rugosa | reverse complement strand
CTCTCCCTTCTCCATTGGACCGTCTCGACGCTCCCTCCGACCCTCTCTTGTGTGTCCCCAGGTTTCTCTCGTGTCATCCTGGTCCTCTCTCCCACCCCGGGCCACCGTCGTCTTTCTTCTACCTATCCTCTCCCTCGTCTATCTATTCTTGGTTAGGTTAATATGTACACGTACTGCTTTTTTTATCAAAACAAAGTGGATCTAAGTAATTACATCTATAAATCAAATCAAATCAATTTAAGTCATCTAAGCAAGTTAAGCATAAGTTAAAAAAATCTAAGTTTCGTAAACTTAAATATCTCCCAGCCTCCCTCGCAGCTCTGCCAGGTTACCTCTTCCCTCTCTCGCTGGCTGCTGTGGGGGATCTGTCAGGATGGAGAGTGGGGAAGGGGACGGTAAATACAGTATGTAATTTACCAGCCCCTTCCTTGTCTGAATGGGCAATCAGTGATCAGTATCGATCACTGACTTTGTCCATTCCTAACTGAGGCATAGTAAACTGTATTTACTATGTTTCAGTTTATTAATGAATGGGACGCTCTGTACAGAGCTATTCCTGTCAATTCATTCTGTGTTGGGGCTGAAGAGATGAAGATTAATGGCTGTGTCCTCAATCTCCTGTCTCTGTCTCAAAGGTGAGATAAATAAAACAAAATTGTAAAAAATAATACAAAATAAATATAAAAATCTACTGACACCAGTGGCAGAACAATCAGGGTTGCAAAGGTTACACTTGCAAGTGAGCCCTGGTGTTCCACCAAAGGGAAGGGCCTTCGGGATTGGGCTGCTTAGTCTAAATTGCCCAAGCCTTTTTTTTTGTCCCGGTCCGGGCCTGGGCGACACCATCAGGTAGGACGTGATATCTGACCGCGATGGTGTCACCTCCATCCATGACAGCGTGGTAATAAAATATTGGGAAGTGCTAGCTAAAATGTACCCTAAGGTTTTGGAACCGCGTCTTCCAGCTACTCTGCAAATTGTCAGGTATGGCCATCCCCCAGAACCCCATGATATCTCTTTTGAACCAGCGGATACCCATGATTCATAAGGATACCCAATCCCTCATTTTTTATATTTTGCTGGGTGCCAAAATGATGATTACGAGGGCTTGGAAGACCCCATCGGTGTCCTTCCATCGCGCTTAGCTCAAGGTTTCCTGGATTATGACCCAGGAAAAGACTGCTAACTCTAGTTTGGACACCACGGGCAAATTTGAGCAAATATGGGAGCCTTGGTCTCGCTATGTGGGCAT
This sequence comes from Glandirana rugosa, assembly GCA_018402905.1. Lineage (NCBI taxonomy): Eukaryota > Metazoa > Chordata > Amphibia > Anura > Ranidae > Glandirana > Glandirana rugosa. The sequence continues at coordinate 125,551 of BLSH010410121.1, read as the reverse complement.
CTCCATTTAACCTCATAGCCATTTTCGAGATCTTCCTAATTCTAACTACCTCAATTTGCTAATATATCCATACCACCCAGGTCGTACCCTTCCTCTCTTTCTCCTTTCCTCCCCCTTTCGGGCTTCTCCCCCACTCTCTTTCTCTTCCTCCCTATTCTCTTCTCTTCCGCTCCCTCTCTTTTTATCTGTATTAGTCAGTAAAGGATTGCCTCACTTTAACATGGTCTAGCCCTTGAGGTTTGGGGCTTCAGCAAGTAGGCGAAGGCACCACTTCTGCTTCGATCTAGTGGCTGCTTTAGTCCCCCGGTCTGTTAAAAAAACTGTTTGCATACCTCAGACCGATGGACTACCGGAGATGCCCCCTATCATTAGTCCCAGATCAGCTAACTGTTGACTCTCCCAGAGCCTCGGTGGGAACGTCTGGTGGTGAGATGCCGGGGGGGGGGGGGAATGTGGGACCTTGGGGTGTCCGCAGGGCCACAGCTTGCTCCCATTGGGGTGGCCTGGGGTTTTCTCCTCAGCTTTGAGCTCCCTATCCTGGCATCGCTCAGCGGAGGTCTGATGATACCCATCGGTAGTTCACTAGTGTGATCCCTTCTTGTAAAGCTAAGCGGAGCCTGACATGCATGTATAAGCTGTAACCATAATGATATATTAATCTGTTTATTTTCCTACGCCATGCTTGGCGGCTCCTTGTGCTGAGAAATTTTGTTGCATTTGTTGTATTATTTACATTCCTTTATTCAATAAAAATATTGAAAGATAAAAAAAAAAAAATATTGGGAAGTGACACCATGTTTTACTGCACCAGGTGACACCAACCCTAGTGATGCCACTGCCGAAACCCTCTCCAAGACACTGTGATGCAGAAAATCATATTTCATATTCTGGGACAGGATGAAAATCAAGGTGTTGTCCAAGAAATCCCAAATTGAATAAAGCCTCCTGCAAAGTCAAGATTATAAAGCTTTCCTTCTATTGTATATTAACATCTCCGCATACAGCCTTTGAAGGTGTTAAGTTTAGGGATGAGCAAAACTGATATGTTTCCCTAAAATTTCCATTCTAGCCAGACACACTTTATGCTGATGCTGCTACAGAAAGAAAATTAGCTAAGGTGTCCCCATCTAAGTTTTGCTATGGGCCTCTATGAGTCAGACTTATTCCTCTGACAGGATTACAAATATTTTGGCTGCTAAGACAGTTTGGTATATGTAGTCTTTTGCCTGGAGCTCACAATTCAGATTTCACTCTTTCCTTACAGCATGCAAAATAATCAAAAGTGCCAATCAACTATTTAAAGTTTACAAAGTTTACTTTTACAAATCAAAGAAAAAAATATCATCAATAACTGCAATACATGTACACTTCCTCATGTCTGTGTCTTTAACAATGCTCACCTACTAAAATATAACTATTACATAGTGTGGCAGGGTGAGCCCGTGCCACTGTTTAAAATGGTGGTTTATACCAAATTTTTGAATAAGGAAGCACACTGATGGCACAGGTGTGTGCTGCCTTCATATTAGACCCAGAGATAGAGCTCAGAGCTCCACCTTCCCAAGGGGGTCAGTGTGTGAAGGGAGCCGTGAGAGGTGCTGGTGTGCACCATGGTGTCCAGGTCGGGACAGGCCAAGGCCTGAACCTGAGAAAGAGTCCATGAGGAACAGAGCAGCTAGGAAGCTGTAGAGAGAGTCCACGAGGGACAGAAAAGCTAGGAAGCTGTTGAGAGAGTCCATGAGGGACAGAGCAGCTAGAAAGCTGTTGAGAGAGTCCATGAGGGACAGAGCAGCTAGGAAGCTGAAAAGAAGAACCAGGGCTGGGGTACAGTGTCTGTGTATAAACACTGGGACATATGTCATGATTAGGAGGACCAAAAAGGTAGTGATGGTCAGGAGGATCCTGAAGCAGTACTAGAAACAGTAACGCTGCCACAAGAGAGCCAGGAGGCTGTATGTTATGTTGTGGTTTGTATTGATGGCGAGAACCCCATGTGGACATATCTGTTTGAATTGTGACTTTCTTTTAAAAAAAAGTGGGTAGGAAATCCCTAAAAACATATTGTCAGCCAAGGCCAGCCCTGTGGGCTACAGAACACCCTCATGAGGATGATGAAAGAAGGTGTTATATAGTCCTAAAACACGTTACATTCTTAGCAAGCACATACCCCCATATTTTCATAAAACTGAATTTTTGTTTTTGAATATTGGGAATAGAAGACAATGTGGTTGATTTACTAAAGGAGTGGCGCCATTGGCATGGGGCTACAGTCAGGACGGTTCCCTTTTAATAGGGGGGTAGCCAGTCTACTTCATTTCCCCCGCATTGGACAGGGTCTTGCGGCTGTGGTGCCCTGGTCACACGTTGGTCTCCCAAACAATTTTTGGAGACAGCGTTTTTCCATCTATCCCTTCTGGCTGCCCCGTCCAGTTTCCACCCATGAAGGACAGTTGACTCTGGCGTCCCTGTTTCCTAGTGTTTCAGATGTGTGGTGGTGCTGATTGGAGGAGGATTGAGGCGAGCATTTTTGAGAAAAAAATGTATATCTTTGTGAGTATCAAGCCGCTAGGATCAACCTGGATGAAGCAGGAAAGCTGCGAAAGGTTGGTGTTGAATGTTTCCTACGCTGTACTTACGATAATATGCACAATTTGTATTCTGTATCGATTTCAATAATGGTTTATATACCAATGTTTTATTATGTACTAAATAAAAATTGTTAAATTTTAAATGATTTCTTTAATATTGCTCACTACTGGAGTATGTCCCATAAAATCCCTCTTGATATGCTAATAGGCTCACTGTGAACCATGACAGTTTGCCTAGACAGTGATATTTTCGAATTCCTTCTATGGGAGGGGGACAATACTCCATTATTTTTAAATGCTGGTTTATGCCTTTGCTCCGTATAAATTAATCCAATCATGTCTGAGCTAAAACCAATTTTTTTAATCCTTTCACGTGATTGGGTATTCTTTGCAAAGTGAATGTCATCTACTATTATAGTAAATCAACCCCATTGTTTAGGTCAGCTGAAATGGAAGTGTTCTATTAGATTAGTGGCAGCAGAAAGAGCAGTTTGGACCATGATCATCCAGTGATTATGTCACCCCATTGTTTGCACTAGTTCTCAAAAAGGTTATTGGGGAACTGGAGAAAGTGCAGTGAAGGGCAACCAAACTAATAAGAGACATGGAGGAGCTCAGCTATGAGGAAAGATTAGAGGAACTGAATTTATTCTCTCTTGAGAAGAGGAGATTATGGGGGGATATGATCAACATGTACAAGTATATAAGTGGTCCATATAGTGAACTTGGTGTGGAGTTATTCACTTTAAGGTTATCACAAAGGACAAGGGGGCACTCTTTATGTCTAGAGGAAAAAAAGATTTCATCTCCAAATACGGAAATGTTTCTTCACAGTTAGAGCTGTGAAAACGTGGAATAGACTCCCTCCAGAGGTGGTTTTGGCCAGCACAGTAGATTGCTTTAAAAAAGGCCTGGATTCTTTCCTTAATATACATAATAATACTGGGTACTGACATTTTTAGGTAAAGTTGATCCAGAGAATCTGATTGCCTCTCGGGAGATCAGGAAGGAATTTTTTCCCCGCTATAGCAAATTGGATCATTGGCTTTGCTGGGGTTTTTTGCCTTCCTCTGGATCAACTGTGGGTGAAGGATTGTATATGAGATTGTATGCTTATATATAATTTTTCTATTTTTTTTCTTGGGTTGAACTAGATGGACTTGTATCTTTTTTTAACCTGACTATGTAACTATGTCTGGATCAGTTATGACGATGCATCATAGAGTTGTTTGTAATGATAATGTGACACTACCTTTAGATGTCTTTGTTGATAATGGAACACTGGTGTATGGATAGTGCTTCCTACAGAGCTGGAACTACCTGGGTTGATGAGATTTCCTCCACATGTCATCGTTGGTTTAGGGATATTTGACACATAATTGAATGCAACATTCAGGTTCTTGCTGATCCAGGTTTGGTAGCTCGACACCAGTGTGTACACCCCAGGGTAGTTGAGTTTTGCACATCCTATTCCCCAGCTCACAACTCCAACCTGGTACCATACACCCTGGACCTTACACACCAGAGGTCCTCCTGAGTCACCCTGGAAGACATAAATAATCATCAGCTGTACCAACATCTATCTGTTCTGCATAATTCCACAAAATGTTTCTATGTTAGCATTTGTCTTTTCCATGAATGTGTAATCACACTAACTAGTTGAGCACTCAGTAAATGGGTATAGAATAGGTACTGCACAAGAACTTTAAGAATTAGCAAGCAAGTCAATTTTGATTTGGTAAATTTGCTTGAAGGCTAAGTTCCCATTTTCCCCTTAAATTCTTGCCCCCATGTGTACCAATATAGCATTAATATACTTCCTTTGCAAAAATAAAAAACACACTTTCTATTTATTCTACACTGCCATTTCCTCAGTGTCCAGATAGCTGTATAAAAAAGTCTCCATTACTTCCTGGACAGACCTTAGGTCATGACAGGAAGAGGTTGACCAGTTACCTACTCCAGGAGATCCCAAGCACCCCCCTCCAGGTGCTTTTTTTAACCACTTCAATACTATGCACTTAGAACACTTTACTACCAGACCAATTTTCAGTTTTCAGTGCTGTTGTGCTTTGAATGACAATTGCGCAGTCGTGCAACGTTGTACCCAAACAGATTTTTTATCATTTTGTTCCCACAAATAGAGCTTTCTTTTGGTGGTATTTGATCACCCCTGCATTTTTTATTTTTTGCGCTACAAATAAAAAAAGACCGAAAATTTTGAAAAAAAAAAAAAATTCTCTATTTTTGTCACAAAACTTTGTAAATAAGTAAATTTTCTCCATCACTGGTGGGCACTGATGAGGCTACACTGACGGGCACTGATGTGGCAGTACTGATTGGCACTGATGAGGTGGCACTGATGAGGTGGCACTGATGATGAGGCACTTATATGCAGCAATGATGAGCACTGTTAGGCGGCACTGATAAGCAGCACTGACGGGTACTGATAGGTGGCACTGATATACAGCACTGACGGACACTGCTAAGCGACACTGATGGGCACTCATAGACAGCACTGATTGGCACTCATAGGTGGCACTTGGCACTGATAGGTGGCACTGATGGGCACTGGTAGGTGGCAATGGTGGGAACTGATATGTGGTACTGGTATGCATTGATAGGGGCATTGGTAAGCACTGATAGGGGCACTGGTGGGCATTGGTGGGCATATATACTGATAGGGGCTCATTCCCTGGTGGTCTAGGGTGGCATCTGAAGGTGGCACTGAGTGCCATCCACATTGGGCACTATGTCTCTTACCTGGTGGTCTAGGGGGGTCTCCCTGGTGGTCCAGATCGGCTCCCTGGTGGTCCCTGGTCGGCTCCCTGGTGGTCCTGGGTGGGCACATCCCTGGTGGTCCCTGGGCAGGCTCCCTGGTGGTCTAGGGTGGCGATCTGAGGGAGGGCTGTGCTGATAAATCATCAGCACAAAGCCGATCGGCTCTCCACTCCTCAGGTCTGCAGACCTGAGTACAGGAAAGCCGATAAACAGCTTTCCTGTGTTACACTGTGACCAGCCGTGATTGGATGGAAGCACTTTACCGAGATCGGTATTGAGGGGGGTCAGACTGACCTCCCACACCACTGATCGCCACAATGCGCGCCCCCCGGGTGCGCGGGGGCTTGTTATCCTGAGGACGTCATATGACGTCCAGTCAGGATGACTAAGCCACTTCCCGGCCGTCATTTTGCATACGGCGGTCGGGAAGTGGTCAAATGATCACCATTCTCACTAAATATACAGGCATCAGTTTTTTTCCTACCTTAACTTTCATCTTGCATAGATTGTTAATTTGGCAGAGTGTGCAGAAGCTGAGCAGCCAGATAACAGCCTATGTGGATCAGAGCTCTAGTATTGAAAACAGGAGATGTCCTGTGTTCTGTAAAGCTCACCATACACTATACAATCTGTACAATCTCCTTTAGATCTATAATCAACTATGCAGTGCAAGGGCCTGCCTGATTGGATACAAAGTGAATGAATAAATAGGGGGAACCTCCTATTATATATACAGTATTTGTGTAAATCTAAAGGAGATCGTACAGAGATTGCATAATTAGATTGTGTAGAGTATAGCTAACTCTATGAACCTAAAATTACCAAGTTGCACTTTCAGCGTCATTAATTGTTAACGGCACACCAAACACAGAAGCAAACACACATTTTGCCACATAAAAAAGTGACAAATGCAAAAAATGCACAGTACAAAGTGTGCAACCAGCTGAAATGTCCCATGAGCTACTTTGACACATGTAGTCCAGCCCATTGAACTCAACGGGCTGCCCTATGCGTCTCACCAGAAAAACAAGCCAAAAAACATGAAGCTCCCACTAAGTGTGAATGTGGCCTGAAAGTAAAATTGGTGTGTTTACACAAGAACAATGAGGCTCCAATCACATCTGTGCATTTCTAAACGCATGGCAAATCACACAGAAAATGTGCGCTTTGCCTGGCATTTCAGAAATGCGCTGCAAATGCACCAAAAATTATGATAAAAAACACTACACTCCACCCTAAGAAAAGTTCTGGAGCTTCTTTGAGGTGATTGTTGCATGTAGGGCAGCCCATTTAAGTGAAAGGGCTGCCCTATGCATGATGAGCGAAAATGCCCCAATATGCCCCCAAAAAAACCCACATGCTATGCAGAGATATGTACTTTCTCCGTCCACTCCCTCCTATGTATGTACTTGTACAAAGCTGGGGGTCATACACTATGCAATCTGATTGTACTATATCTGTATAATTTACTTTAAATTTACCAGAACTATGGAATAGGAGGGCCCACCTATCTATCCATTCACTCTGTATTCAATCAGTCAGGCCCTTGTACTACATAGTTGATAGTAGATTTAAATTAGATTGTACAATCAGACTGTAGTGTATGGTGAGCTTTACAGGACCAAGGGCACACTTCTCCTGTTTTTAATATTTCAGCTCTATCCACAAAGGCTATTATCTGATTTCTCAGCTCCTGCACACTGATGCCTATGTATTTAGTGAGAACGGTGATCAGGGCAGTCTTTAACATGGTGCAAATGGGGCAGCTGTGCTGGGCTCTATCATTGTTTTGGGGCCCAAAATAGCTGCCCCTGGAGCCCGCGTTGCATGCACATTGGGGGCTGCCCCGCACCACATGATTCCACTGTCTACGTTGCGACCAGGTACATTGAGGCAGCACTGCAGTAGTACACAGAGAGCAGGAGGGGTGGAGTGCCACTGACTCTCAGGCCCCTCCCCGATGCAGTTGGTGAGATTGGGAGAAGGCCGCAGCTGCAGGTGGAGCTCGGTAATGGGTTCAGAGTGGGAGTGGGAGTGACAGGGGCAGCGGCAGCACTGAGATCTCACGGATCAGATATAGAGTGAGCTGGCTGGCAAGTAGGTCCTTCTACCCCATTAAACAGGCTGCCTGTGGATTGTCTGATTAGGCTGCACTGATGGACACTGATAGGCTGCACTGATGGGCACTGATAGGCTGCAATGATGGGCACTGATAGGCTGCACTGATGGGAGCCAATGAGGCTGCACTGTGGGGAGCTGATAGACTGCACTGTGGGGCACTGATGGGCTGCACTTATGGGCACTGATGGGCTGCACTGATGGGCAGCACCAACAGGTACTGATAGGCTGCACTGACGGGCACTGATAGGCTGCACTGACAGGCTGCACTGATGGGCACTGATAGGCTGCACTGATGGGCACTGATGGGCTGCACTGATAGCCTGCACTGTGGGACACTGATGAGACCGCACTGATTGGCTGCACTGATGGGCACTGATAGGCTGCACTGATGGGCTGCACCGATGGACACTGATAGGCTGCACTGATGGACACTGATGAGGCTGCACTGATGGACACTGATAGCCTGCACTGATGAGCACTGATAGCCTGCACTGTGGGACACTGATGAGGCTGCACTGATTGGCTGCACTGATGGGCACTGATAGACTGCACTGATGGGCACTGATAGGCTGCACTGATGAGGCTGCACTAATGGGCACTGACGGGGCTGCACTGATGGGCACTGTTGAGAATGCACTGATAAGGCGGCACTGATAGGCACTGATAAGCTGCATTGATGAGCACTAATGAGACTGCACTAATGAGACTGCACTGAAGGACATTGATCAGCTGCACTGATGAGCAATGATGTGGCGGCACTTGATGTACATTGATGAGTCTGCATTGATGGACATTGATGATGCTGCACTGATGGGCACTGATGAGGCTGCTGAAGGCTGATTCAGGCTGATGAAGCAAGGTTAATCTTCCGAAACGTGTCCCGATTGGCTCACAGAGCGCTTGGACTGACAGCTCCTCTCGCCATTCCATCTGGACACATTGTCTTTGGGTGGACATCCGATTTCTGGATATACCATCACGGCCACACAAGGCAGCCTGACGCCGGTCTCACTGCATGGACTCCAGGCTCATCTTGCTCCACACCGCAGCCGGCTTTCTCCTTCACAAAGGACCACCTCACAGCTCCCAGATTATTTCAATCAACTGCGGACTGTCATCCCTTCCCTCTCCCCCCTCACCCGCTTGTGAGTTCCATTTTGTTTCATATTGCATTCTACCTAATAAATTGTGCTACACTATGCCGGTTTGGCACCTTTTTCCCTTCCCTTCTTACATTACAGATTGTGGATTTCCAGCCCACAACTAAAAGCAGCCTTGCCAGCACCATAATGTCAGTTATTTTACACTAATTGACAATTTTATTCCTATACCTCTGGGAATAAGTATCTTGCAAAACTTCTTTTTTAACCTGGTACATTACATTTTATTACTACAGGATGGGCACAGTGTCAGCGCTCTAGTGTTTTTTGGATATGTCTCTATATGGTTTTACTGATGAGGCTGCACTGATAAGGCTGCAGTGATGGGCACTGATGGGGCTACACTGATGAGGCTGCACTGATGGGCACTGATGAGGCTGCACTGATGAAACTGCACTGATGAAGCTACACTGATGGGCACTGATGAGGCTACATTGATGAGGCTGCACTGATGAGATTGCACTGATGATGCTGCACTGATGGAAACTGATAAGGCTGCACTGATGAGACTGCATTGATAATGCTGCACTGATGAGCCTGCACTGATGAGGCTGCACTGATTATCAGTGTAAATGTCCTCTGTCACAGAAAAGCCGCTTATCGGCTTCCCTTTCCTCAGACAGTGATAGCACTGAGGAAAGGGAATGCTGATAGCCAACATTGGTTTACATGGGATCAGCTGTGGGATCACATGGTGAAGAGCCTACATCATTGGGACATAGCTCAGCACTGATCGCTGCACGTCAAGAATGTGAGGACGTCATATGACGTTCTACCAGAACAAGAGCGGTCCCACCCAGCTGTCATTGTACCATAGGCCAGATGGGGACAGGTTAAATGTTGTTGATGTGCAATAGATCTAAATGTGGGAGCATCCAAATAGCAGGCAAAATATGTCACTGCAGAGCAGTGTTCCTATCTATCGTCATCTTTTAGATGTGGATGTCCAATCCTTATTTTATCCTAAGGCTTACAGTGGCTGTAAAGGGTGAAGATTATTTACCTTCCTGCAGACCTCTCCCAGGTTTCTCCCTTTTTTTCATCTCAGACACAACAGTGGGAGCATCTGCACCCATTGCTGTCAATCACAGTCAGTGCGGGGGGTGGGACAGAGCCTCTGTATGTCCTCTTGGGGGGGGGGGGGAGAAAATATTTGCCCAGGGTCCAGTCAATATAAAGATGGCCCTGACAGTGATCACTGATTGCATGATTTTTTTTTTAGCAGATGCAGATTTTATTGCGTATGGTCATTGATAAATGCACAAGGCACAGTCAGTACATACAGGTATCAGTGAAGGATGTCTTCAAAGACAAGGTTATAAGAACACACAATTGAAGGTCATCAGATCAATCACATAGTTATATTCAGAAAAAGGCATCAAGAACAATGATAATCACAGTGATCTCCAGAGAGATAGGGGGGAAAAGAAGGGGAAGGGGGAATTTCAGGATATGGAAACTAGAGATGGGATGGGGGGGGGAGGGGGATACCATTGAATGATTACCATATAAAATAATGCACAAATTTCTCTAAAATGACGAACGGTGTGCATCAATCCACTGGGTCAAATTTTTAAGGACAATTTTTGCTCTCATAAGTAGAGTTGAGCGAACCCGTGGATGTTCGTGTTCGGTGCGTTCGGCCGAACTTCGGAAAAAAGTACAGTACCGAACTTGACCCAAACTTTACCCCGAACCCCATTGAATTCAATGTGGACCCAAACTTTTCGGCACAAAAATGACTGTAAAAGAGTCCTGGAAAGTGCTAGAGGGCTGCAAAATGATTTTAGAACAATAATCTGTCCCTTACAGCAACAGCAGGAACCTGACCCTATAGAACTAGGAGATGATTTTAGAACAATAATCTGTCCCTCTAAGCAGTAGACTCTACCTAATCCAGTCAGATTGTTCTGTAATGCAGGATGAGATCTGCAATCTGTCCCTAAATGCAGTAGTAGTAGTAATCTCTACCTATCTATCTATCTATCTATCTGCAATCTGTCCCTCACAGCACCGGCAGCATCCTCTCCCTACACTACCCAGAGAGCATGCGACATGCAGCACTGTAACTCCAGCCTCATATAGAGGGTGGGTCACATGATGCACTGGCCAATCACAGCCATGCCATTAGTAGGCATGGCTGTGATGGCTTCTAGGGAAAACCAGTGAAACGCTTGTTGATTGGCTGCCCTGCAGCTATTCAACATGCGTGATCAAATACCTGAACCTAGAACTCGAACCCAAACTTTTTTTCAAATGTCCGGTTCGAGTCCGGATCACGGACACCCCAAAGTTCGGTACGAACCCAAACTTTACAGTTCGGGTTCGCTTAACTCTACTCATAAGTCAGTTTATATAACGGCAAAACTGAGTTCACTGCATTTATTCAAGTAGTAACCGTTGGAGGGTTAGGCTGTCTCCATCTAATAAGGATTTCCCTTCTAGCATGGTATGGAGCAAATAAAAGGAATAGTTTCACATGTCTGGTGGCTACAACATTCTCTAGATCTCCCAGTAGCGCCATTGCAGGGTCTTGCCTGAGGGACTAGTCCCAAGGGCATTTAAAGTCCTAATCACTCCCTTCCAGAACGGACAGACCTGGGGACACGCCCATACCATATGAAGGAACGTTCCAGGGGAGGACTGGTAACTTGAGCATACAGGACTAACTTTGGGGTACATACAGTACCAGCAAGTTGGGCCGGAGTGTAGTAGGCCCTATTCAGGAATTGTATCTGTATAAAATGGTCTCTAGCAGAGATCATGGTAGTGATATAGCTGTCAACCGAGTCTTCCCAGACCTCCTCAGTCAGCTCTGGGATATCCTCCTTCCATTTGTCATATAGTTTCATCAGGGAGGTAGCATGAGCCATCGATAAATGGAGATAAAGGGAGGACAAAGGTTTCTCAAGGCCCTTGGATATCAACAGGCACTCCACTGAGTCAGGCTGAAGGATTATAGGGGAAGGAAACTGAGCCTGTGCCGCATGTCTAAGTTGGTAATACCTAAAGATCATTGAAAGGGGTATAGCATATTTATCTCTGAGCATTGAAAAGGAGGAAAACTTGCCTTCAGTGAAAACATGTTTAAGGACTGTAATCCCTCTAGCTTCCCATATTTGGGGGCCAGGTACAGTAAAGAAGTACTAAAATTGTGGGCTACCCCATAAAGGAGTGTAAGGAGAAAAGGTAGAGTCAGTCTTATATAAACCACTAGCCTGATGCCATACTTTAACCATTGTGTTCATTGGAGCCGTCAGGGCAGGGTGAGCCCTAGGCCCTCTGTAAACCAGGTTACTCAAGGTTGCATAGGACACCAGAATGGACGCCTCCAATGTCACCGCTGGATTATGTCTGGGTTGGTCAAATCACCACCAGTCACCAGCACCGCCAGTAGATTTGAAAATTCAGCAGTGCCAGCCCCCCTGAGAAAAAGAGGGAGCTGAAGTGTCCTTATTGCTAGCTGTGGGGTCCCCCCCCCCCAGGCAAAAGACACTATAAGGCTATCCAGTTTGCAGAAAACTAACTTAGGGATAGGGACCATAGGGTGTTCCAGAAGAAATACAGGAACTTGGGCAAATAGACCATTTTAAGTAGATTTACAGGGCCCACCGGCTTCAATGGCAAGGTTTTCCAGGACTGACATATCCCGGTGAACTGGGCAATCAAGGGGGATAGGTTATCCTCCAAGTAAGCTAGTAGAGAGCCCTGGACTCTCATCTCCAGATACTTGAACAGTCTTCCACCCATTGGAGTTGTGTATCAGTCTCTGCCCCAGAACCCAAAGGATAGAGGGAAAAAAGAAAGGACTTATCCCAGTTGGTGTGTATCCCTGAGTATCGACCAAACCGATCGACAATCTCCAGGGCAGATCTCAAAGAATCACCTTTGCCCATATTTAAAAAGGGATCAAAGTCTTTACCAAGTAACTATAGACCTGTTAGTTTAACTTCTATAGCTGGGAAGAAACTGGAGAGTTTAATAAAAGACCACATAGATGAGTTCTTGTTGGAAAAAGATCAGTTTGTAAATGGATAGAAAACTGGCTAAAAGACCGAATTCAGAGATTAGTGGTTAATGATTCTTACTCTGAATGGTCTAAGGTTATCAGTGGTGTACCCCAAGGTTCAGTGTTGGGACCCTTACTTTTCAATATATTTATAAATGATATCGGGTCTGGGATTAAAAGTACCATTTCAGTGTTTGCAGATGACACCAAGCTATGCAGTGGAATAACGTCCTTGCAGGATGTCTCCAACTTACAAGCAGACCTCAATGCACTGTTTAATTGGGCGACTATGTGGCAAATGAGGTTTAATGTTGATAAATGTAAAGTTATGCATTTGGGGGCTAAGAATATACATGCATCGTACATACTAGGGGGAGTACAACTGGGGGAATCCATTGTGGAGAAGGATCTGGGGGTTTTGGTAGATCATAAGCTTAATAATGACATGCAATGCCAAGCTGCGGTTTCCAAATTAAGTCCTTTCTGTATTAGGAGAAGTATGGTCTCCAGAGATAGAGACATTATTTTGCCCCCCTGTACAAATCATTAGTAAGACCTCATCTGGAATATGCAGTTTAGTTTTGGGCACCAGTTCTCAAAAAGGATATCGGGGAACTGGAGAAAGTGCAGAGAAGAGCAACCAAACTAATAAGAGCCATTGAGAAGCTCAGTTATGAGGAAAGATTAGAGGAACTGAATTTATTCTCTCTTAAGAAGAGGAGATTAAGGGGGGATATGATCAACATGTACAAATATATAAGTGGTCCATATAGTGAACTTGGTGTTGAGTTATTTACTTTAAGGTCATCACAAAGGACAAGGGGACACTCTTTACGTCTAGAGGAAAAAAGATTTTATCTCCAAATACGGAAAGATTTCTTCACAGTTAGAGTTGTGAAAATGTGGAATAGACTCTCCCCAGAGGTGGTTATGGCCAGCACAGTAGATTGCTTTAACCACTTCAGCCCTGGAAGGATTTCACACTTTAGGACCAGAGCACTTTTTGCGATTCGGCACTGCGTCACTTTAACTGACAATTGCGCGGTCGTCCAATGTTGTACCCAAACAAAATTTGTGTCTTTTTTTCCAACAAATATAGCTTTCTTTTGGTGGTATTTGATCCTCTCTGCGTCATTTCTGATCGCCGCTACAAATAAAAAGAGAGCGACAATTTTGCAAAAAAAAAAAAAAACAGTTTTTCTTACTTTTTGCTAAAATACAAATATATAAAAAAAAATAGTTTTCATCGGTTTTGGCCGATTTATATTCTACCTCATATTTTTGGTTTAAAAAATTGCAATCGGTGTTTATTGATTGGTTTGCGCAAAAGTTACTGCGTTTACGGAAGATGAGAATTAATTTCTGGGGTTTTTATTCTTTTTTTATTTTTTACTAGTAATGGCTGCGATCTGCAATTTTTACCGGTACTGCGATATTGCGGCGGACATGTTGGACCATTTTGACACTTTTTTGGGACCATTGGCATTTATACAGCGATCAGTGCTATGAAAATGCACTGATTACTGTGTAAATGCCATTGGCAGTGAAGGGGTTAACCTGGAGGGGGAGCTATAAGGGTTAACTGTGTTCCCTCACTGTGTTCTAACTGTATTGGTGCTGGGCTGGTAGGGGGAGGGGAGTAATCATGGCTTGCATATAGAGGAAGCCTGTGATCACCACCCTTCCCCCACTGTCAGAACGGAGATCCTTGTTTACATGCACGGATCTCTGTTCTTCACTGCGGGGGGACCATCGCGGGTAGCCGACAGCGATCGAGTCTGCCCTACCCGCTCCCTGCCCCCCCCGGACACAGTCACAATGCTAGTTATCGCGGCCACCGTCCTGTGACGGCAGTTCGCGATAACGAGTCATCTTGCCGCCATCACGCTGCGGTGGGTGGTCGGCAAGAGGTTAAAAAAGGCCTGTATTCCTTCCTTAACCGCTTCAGCCCCGGAAAGATTTTTAGGACCAGAGTACTTTTTGAGATTTGGCACTGCGTCGCTTTAACTGACAATTGCGCGGTCGTACGACATTGTACCCAAACTAAATTTGCGTCTTTTTTTCCCCACAAATACAGCTTTCTTTTGCTGGTATTTGATCACCTCTGCGTCATTTCTGATCGCTGCTATAAACAAAAAAATAGGTTGGTTTGCGCAAAAGTTGCCGCGTTTATGATTGATGAGAATTCATTTCTGCGTTATTTATTTATTTTTTTATTTTTACTAGTAATGGCGACGATCTGCAATTTTTAGCGGTACTGCAATATTGCATTGGACATGACGGACCATTTTGACACTTTTTTTGGGACCATTGGCATTTATACAGGGATCAGTGCTAATGCACTGATTACTATGTAAATGCCATTGGCAGTGAAGGGGTTAACCTGGAGAGGGCGCTCTAAGGGTTAACTGTGTTCCCTCAGTGTGTTCTAACTGTATGGGGGCTGGGCTGGCAGGGGGAGAGGAGTGATCACGGCTTCCATATACAGAAAGCCTGTGATCACAGCCCTTCCCCCTCTGTCAGAACGGAGAGCCATGTTTACATACACGGACCTCCGTTCTTTCACTGCGGGGGGGGGCCATTGCGGGTAGCCGGTGGTGATTGAGTCCACCCTACCCGCTCCCTGGCCCCCTCCGGCGGCTCGCGCGCGCTCACAATACTAGTTATCACTGCCGCCCTCAGGTGACGTCGGTTTGCGATAACGAGCCACTTTGCCACCGTCACGCTGCAGCGGGTAGTTGGCAAGTGGTATATGTAAATAATATAATTGGGTACTGACATTTTTAGGTAAAGTTGATCTAGAGAAAATCCGATTGCCTTTCGGGGGGATCAGGAAGGAATTTTTCCCCCGCTATAGCAAATTGGATCACGCTTTGCTGGGGTCTTTGCCTTCCTCTAGATCAACTGTGGCTAAAGGATTGTGTATATGGGATTGTATGGTTATATATATTTTTTCTTTCTTTTTTTTATTGGCTGAACAAGATGGGCTCTTTTTTTCAACCTGACTAACTATATAACTATGTAAAAGAATCACCTGCATCAGCTAGGCATAACAACGTGTCATCTGCATAGAGAGATACTTTTTCTTGGTCCTGACTAGTGTTGAGCGAACCAGGACTGTAACGTTCGGGTCCGTATCGAACTTTCGGGTGTCCGTGGCACGGACCCGGACATTTAAAAAATCGTTCGGGTTCGGTCCGGGGTTCTGCTATTTTACTCCACGTGTTGAGAAGCTGCAGGGCAGCCAATCAACAAGTGTTTCACTGGTTTGCCCTTAGAAGCCATCACAGCCATGCCTACTAATGGCATGGCTGTGATTGGCCAGTGCATCATGTGACCCAGCCTCTTTATAAGCTGGAGTCACAGTGCTGCAGTCACATGCTCCTTGGGTTAGTGTAGGGAAAGGAAGCTGAAAGCTTGAGGGACAGATTTGAGACATTTTAAGACCTGATCCTGCATCCTGAGATAGATTACTTTACTACTGCTGTCTGTGCTGTTGCTCTGAGGACAGATAGCAGAAATTAGAGATTTCACATACCGCTGCTTTGAGTTGCAGATCAAGCTCTGCATAGAACAACGATCGATACGATCGGGCTCAACGATCAGATTGTTGGGGGAA
>BLSH010410121.1:88580-105684 GCA_018402905.1 Glandirana rugosa | reverse complement strand
CCGTAAACTGAGACATCTCATTCAGAAGGAAACCCGCCAGAACCTTTCAAAACCAAAATCTCAATCTCACTTGTCAGACAACAGACGGGGCAAATTAGATTTGTCCCCCTGATCCGTCCCCACGGGGGAAAGGGGCCCTGAGAAACGGAAGTGTTACCTCGGAGACCGCTATGAAAACACAGTCCTGATCTCAACTCGCTTGGAGACCTTCAAGCACAAGACGACCAGGCAGGCTTGAAGCCCTGTTTCAGGCCCAGGCCCAGGCCTGCCTTGGGCTTGCTAGCGTGCCTGTTACTTGGGGTAACTTTAGTTACCCCTGAAGTTCGGGTCCCCATTGATTTCAATGGGGTTCATTGTCCGTGCGATCGTTCGGGTTCCGTCCGGACCCGGACCCGGACTTTGTCCCGAAGTTCGGACGGACCAGCAGAACACGAACTTCCAGAGGTTCGCTCAACTCTAGTCCTGACACAAAAGTATCGCCAGAGGCTCCATTGTGAAGGCAAAGAGTCCCGGGGAAAGGGGGCACCCCTGCCTAGTCCCCCTGTTTAGATTAAACGGGGCAGACAACAGACTGTTCACTCTAACTCTAAAACCAAAACTTTCCAAGACCGCCCAAAGGAAGACTTACTCTACAGAGTCAAATGCCTTTGGGACATCCAACGCCATCACCACTCCTGCATTCTCCACTGTGGCCCTGTTAATGTGAGTGAATAGTCTGTGGATATTAATATCGGTCCCTCTACCCGGCATGAACCCGGACTGGTCAGGCTGCACCAGGGCTGTGATGACCCTGTTCAAACGATTAGCCAGGATCTTTGTAAGAACCTTAGCATCCACATTTATCAGGGATATTGGGCAATAGGACTTGTTTTGGGTCCTTGCCAGACTTGGGCATCACTACTATTATCGCCTCAGACATGGAGGGGGGTAGGGATCCCATTTTCAAGGAGGTTGAAAATAGAGATTGGAATCTGGGGGTTAGGACATCTAGATACGCCCTATAAAATTTGTCTGGAAACCCATCCGGGCCCGGCATTTTCCATGCCTGCAGAGAAGACAATGCCTTCTGAACCTCTTTGAGCGTGATGGGAGAGTCAAGCTGATCTCAGTTATTGCCACAGATACTGTCTGGTCCCATCCCCATCAACTACACTAAGAACACTCATGCAGGGGGACTGTCCTCGAAGCAGACAGGCCAGCAATCTGCCTTTTCGCTCTCCCTCTTCAAAGATCCTCTAGGACTGCTGCAATAGTTTCTTTTTCGTCAGGGAAGTGCGAAGGAGAAGGACAGCTCTGGTGCTTTCCTGAAGCTGGTCATAAAGCAGCGGGTCTTTAGTCTGAACGTACTGTCTTTCTAGGGAGTTGGACACCTCCTCAGCCTTATCGACCTTCAGTCTCCTATGGACCCCGCCTATGAGCGTTTGGTAATGACCCCTACAAAAGGCTTTAAAACCATCCCAGACAACCTCCTCCAAGGCGAGTCAGGATTAAGGCCCCAATACACATATAGAGAGCCATATTATTGTTCTAAATTTTAGAACAATAATATGGCTCTATGCGGCTGGAAGAAACTTTGCCTATACAACTTGGAGATGATTTTAGAACAATAATCTGGCTCTATGCGGCTGGAAGAAACTTCCCCTATACAACTTGGAGATGATTTTAGAACAATAATCTATCCCTTAAAGCAACAGACTCTATCTAGTCCAGTCAGATCGTTCTGTGCAGCAGGATGAGGTCTGCAATCTGTCCCTCAAAGCAGCAGTACTAGTATCTCTCCCTAGTCCACAATCAGATCGTTCAGTAATGCAGGATGAGATGTTCTGCAATCTGTCCCTCACAGAGCCAGCAGCATCCTCTCCCTAAACTATCCTGAGAGCATGTGACATGCAGCACGGTGACTCCAGCCCCATATAGAGGCTGGGTCACATGATGCACTGGCCAATCACAGCCATGCCATTAGTAGGCATGGCTGTGATGGCTTCTAAGGGCAAACCAGTGAAACACTTGTTTTGCCCTTGGCAGCTATTCAACACGTGGAATAAAATACCAGAACCCCGGACCCGAACCTGGACTTTTTTTGAAAAGTCCGGGTTTGGGTCCGGGTCCCGGACACCCCAAAGTTAGGTACGGACCCGAACTTTACAGTTCGGGTTCGCTCAACTCTAGTAGAGGCTCGTGTATCAATATGCTCACACCCCTGGCAAAGTTGGAGTAACTTGAATGATACTGGTGGCCCACTCATGTTTTCTTAAGGTGTGTTTTTTTTCCCCACCAAGTGGGTCTCTTACTGATTGCATGATTGCAGTTAAAAAAAAGTGCACCTGGAGTTGGGTGGTAGTGATCTAGAGTAGGAAGATAGATGATGCAGGTTGTGAGCTAATCAGGTCAGCTGGTAAACTCCTTCCTCTGGCATGTCTCTAAGGTCTGTCCACGAAGGAATGGAGACGGTTTTTTTTTTGTATCTTTAAATTCCATATATGCATCCTCTTCTGCTGCTCTTTAGTTTGCCTATTGGGTGCCATGGTTCACTCCCACAGGTCCAGGGTTAGACACTATGGGGGACACCATTTGAAGGTGTTATTTTAGATCACTTTTCAAGCTGGTTTGTAAGTTCTGTTCTATTAAGGACACTAGTATGTATAGTATAGTACTCTCGTTATTTTTAGGGAGCGCTTTAATATATTTTGTGAACTTGTTTTTTTAGTTTATAGATCTTACTTTGGTAGCATCCACATCTGAAGAAATAAAGCAAAATTCACGAAATAAAGCAAAATTCACGCCTTTTTGTTATGTTTTAGTAATATGGCTGTGTGAAACATGTACTGTATATGCAAACTATATTAGTTTGATGCACATTTTATACTAATGCATGCTGGTTGTTACAAACCAGCTTGGTATTTTATTTTTTTGCATTTTTTAAACTTTATCTCTTAACCACTTGCCGACCACAGTACATACACTATATTACCAAAAGTATTGGGACACTCCCATGAACTTTAATAGCATCCCAGTCTTAGCCCATAGAGTTCAATATTGAGTTTGCCCACCCTATGCAGCTATAACAGCTTCAACTCATCTGGGAAGGCTGTCCACAAGGTTTAGGAGTGTCTATGGGAATGTTTGACCATTCTTCCAGAAGCGCATTCGTGAGGTCAGGTTGTGATGTGGACAAGGCCTGGCTCACGGTCTCCACTCTAATTCACCCCAAAGGTGTTCTGTTGGGTTTAGGTCAGGACTCTGTGCAGGCCAGTCAAGTTCTTCCACCCCAAACTCGCTCATCCATATCTTTATAGACCTTGCTTTGTGCATTGGTCCAAATCATTTGGTGGAGGGGGGATTATGGTGTGGGGTTGTTTTTCAGGGGTTGGGCTTGGCCCCTTAGTTCCAGAGAAGGAAATTCTTAAGGCGTCAGCATACGAAGACATTTTGGACAATTTCATGCTCCCAACCTTGTGGGAACAATTTGGGGATGGCCATTTCAAGTAAAACAAAAAAACATTTTGGTCCAATCTAAGCATTAAAGTGATTCTAAAGTCTGAGTGTTTTTCATCATAAAAGTGAAGTATGGTAATTTTTCTTTTTAAATCATACATACCTAGGTGGATGCAGTATATATCCGATGCTGCATCTGTCCCCAGCTGGTTCTAAGACTGAGAACCAAATAATCAAATACTGCAAATTGCTCAGTTCTCTGAGCTCTGTGAGCAGAGAGCTGGTGACTGCCAGTCACTGGCTCTCTGATCTGCCCCCCACGCTCACTGGAGCACTGGGCTGTGGAGGGGTGGGAGAAGCTGGCTCAGGCTCTCAGCAGCTCACTGCTGAGCTGAGTGCCGGTCCAAGCATGTGGGCTGATCCTGACCATATGGCCATGATTTTTCCCCAGCCTGGACAGGCTCTGTTACATCAGCCGACAGCGGGAAAACGGGTCACAGGAGTGTACAATGAACTGCACTCATGTGGTCCACAGGAGAAGTACAGCCAAACCTACATTAGGGCAAAAAAAACACACTATCTGTCATACCCCCCATCCCTAAGCACCTGGCTCCAAGTCACTGCTTCATCACTGTCTGTGGATCCCTCACCGCTATCCTCAGTTCCTATTTGGCAGGAGAAACCAAGGGTGGTGGAACCATAGGCTCCTTCTGCTATCAGTAAAACTCCTGTGAAGGTGTGGCTTGGGAGTGGACATGCACGCGTGCCTATTTAACAGATGTGCAAAGGAGGAGTCAACAGCACCAGTGGGGACTGCTAGAAGCTGATGTAAGTGACCTTTCTGTGCAATATCGTTGCACACAACAATTAAGTATAACCTCTTTTTTATAAAAAAATAAATAAAGTTGAGTATCACTTTAACTGATGTCATGCATTGGTTCTGCTTCCTGTCAAGAGATCTAGACCCAAAGGTGAGCCATGCTGGAATGCTCTTGGTGTCACTCACCTGACAGGAGTCCTTATACCCATCCTTGTAGCCGGCACAAATCTGATCATACTGAATGCGGTAGGAACTTCCCATATTGTAATATGTTTGACATGTATTGCGGTCAATTAGGGGAACCATGACCTCCTGGAGGATCCCATTCTTAACTACGCTCCCTGGTGATGAAACATAAAGAAGAAGATGATTACAAGATAATATACAGATAAAGACATTGATCACCTATATGCTTCTTTCACACTTGCGCATTGTGGGAACACACTTAAAATTGTATGTGTTCCCTTACTGTTCCCAAGCTCTTGTAGGTTGATAACAGTTTAGGAACATTTAGTTGGTTCCTCTGTAGACAGTTGAACAAGGTTTGATTGCTTTTGGCTGTTCTAGGCCCTGCTAGTTGCAGGCATGACTGCTTTCCCCAGATTTTTGTAAGGTTCCAGAATTTAGTGGGTGGAAGAGGCAGACTCTCACTTGCATATTCACACCGTCTCAGCCAATCCCTGCCAGGAAAAGCAGGATCATTGTTCCTATGGCAGAATACCAATCCTGAGGACTGAGACCCTTTGTGCTGATAGCTGCAATCTATCTGGGTTCCAGCTCCAGCTGTAACTAGGGGTCCCATGTCCAGATTTCCTAAGCAGTGCAGGAAGTCCACAGAGGATCTGACCTGGAGGCATCCGATACTGCAAGGAAGCATCAAAGTACACAGGGCACACTGAGTACAAGTCTACAAGATACTCTGTCCTTGTCACCTTTTGGGAGAGCTCAGTTTACTGACTCAGGTTTTACTTTCACAATGGGGTCCCGAGCCGCTGAGTTGTAGTTTACTAAGCACTGAATACAAGAGGGTGGTTGCACCTTGAAGAGACAGTACAGATAGAGGTGTCCTCCATTCTGTTTTTCTGCTAGTTTGGAGTATCCCAAGGCTTATCCACACCCTACCCAATATAAACTAGCAAATACATACAAAAAGACATGCACTGCCTGGTTTCTGAGCTGAGAAACTGTGAACTGATGTGTGCCTGGCTGCCATGTTCTCCATGGGAAATGGAACCTGGGATAAATCAGCCAGTGCAGTCTTTTTTTTCACTTGCACTGCAGTGCCAATAATATGGTAATGGTATCCCAACACACCTTTCTAAAGTGCATGTGAAATCACACTACAAACACATGGTAACAAACTACCACGCGTTTTGGTGTGGCACTAATTAAAAAAAGAGGCATTCTCTTCTTTGGTGCAATTTAGATGCAGTAGGCAGCCCATTACCCAGCAGGCCCCACCCACTATAGGCTGCCTGCAGAAAACTACAGGAGGGGGTGGAGACAAGACTAATCACCCTACCAGTTGTGGCTGGTGCTCCATTTTTTGGGGTGCGGAAAACAAACCACCTGACCCCCATTAGTCAGGGGGTTAATTGATTAAACCCACTCCGCATCGCTTGGTTGATCGGCAAAAAACCCACCCCTGTCGCTCACCTGTACATCCACCAGCCCCGCACTTACCCCATCCAGGTTGCATGTAGCTTCGGTGGCTTCCCCCTGGTTCCCCACCTTGGCGGTTCCCCCCCTGCTTCTGCTACCAGCTAATACGGTTGCTTCTCCTCTTGGCCAATTGGTTCCTGATTGGCCAGGAGGAGAAGCAGGAAGACAATAGCGAATATTAATTGGCTATTGTCACACAACTGGGTGGGCTCGGGCGCAGTGCTCTGAGCCCCGAGACCACAATTTTTGAAGCCAATTATCACAATTGTGCTTCAAAAAAAAACAAAAAACCCATTGAAATTGATGCATCTGGTGCCCTGCATATAGGTTGAGGGCTGGGCACACAGATTAGGGGGCGGCGCCACTGCACCCTACACAAGGAGAGAGCAGCAGTGAGCAGTCTTTATTACAGGAAGTCTCACACTGGATTACTGCACAGATCTGAAAGAAATACACAAAGCACACTGAGATTCCAGAAGAATACACATGATAAATGGATTTAGCCCTGGTTCAAATTGATGCAGTGTGATTTCCAAGTGCGATTTTAGGAGCAGTTGCGGTCCTCATTTGCAGCAATTCTGATGTGATTTTACACCACTGCAATTTTTGTTCTGGCTAATTTTGTGACATTAGTAATATGTGTATCTCACACTGAACTCACATTGCATTTGAACACCTACGCTTTTTCACTGCTGTTTTCATTCAAGTCTATGGGGCTCAAAAACGCACCACAGGCCCCCTTTGGAATTTGCATCATGTTTGGGATGCATAGGTGTGAATGACTTCCATAGAAAGCCATGTTATCTCCCTTGACACTCAAACCTATGCGGTTTGGAATGCATCAGAACCGCATCCGATTTGCGTCAGTATAAACCCAGGGTTCAGCTTTAACCCTTTTACTACCACAGATATATATTCTATGTTGGTGGTTGTGGAGGGTTTTATTCACACTCCCAGCAGCTGCAGCCATTAGGAATGAGTGTTAACAAGACAAGCAGATTGTCAGCTGTCAGATGGAAGCAATCCGGTGGTTGTGCAGCCACCAGATCACTTCCTCGCACACCAGTAATGGTGGGTGCCCCCCTTCTTGTTCACACAGGAAGGTCTGTTCATTGACCTCCCCTTCCTGTTACTGATTCGGAAGCAAATTTTAAAACCTCACTTCCATGTTCTGTTGTCACCTCCCCAGCCAGTGATGTCACTGACCCTGGGCTTCTTTTTTGGGTCGGCAGTGCCAGCAGGCATGGTGATTGATGATGAATCTACACCAGGGTTTTTTTTTCAATAAAAGACTTGTCAAAAGTTGCCTTCTGTCTTTTTTTACACTACACTTTTTTGGTGAATGAGTAGGGGTACTATGTACCCCATACTCATTCACATAGGAGGGGGCCAGGATCTGGGGGCTCCCTTGTTAAAGGGGGCTTCCAGATTCCAATAAGACCGGGCCAGGATCTGGGACCTACCTTGTTAAAGGGGGCTTCCAGATTCCGATAAGACCCCCGCTCGCAGACCCCCATAACTGCCGGCCAGGGTTATGGGAAAGAGGCCCTTGTCCCCACAAGGTGCAAAACCCCCCTGCCCCAAAGCACCCCCCCCCACATTGAGGGAATGTGGACTGGAATGGTTCAAGGGCGGGTGAGAGGGGACCTCATGTATAGTAGTAGTATTTCTACATCTACTATACAGTATATGACAGTCTCTTGTTAATGGGAGTTAAGGAAGCAGAGGGTGCAAGCGCTTGCCATATCCTTAGCAACCAGTGACATCACCTGGCCCCATTCATTTATTGACCGAGCATCTTTGGGCGTGAAAATCAAGGGGTGGGGATAGTGCTGATATCATGGCCAAACTATGTTATTTTACAAATAATTGGCAAAAAATGTGTTCAGTCAATATGCAACCAGATTTATTAGCCTGCAATTTGAAAAGCAGGTTATATTGCAAAATAAAAATTTAACCTGTTACAGTATTTCAGAGATAACAGTCAGAAATATTGTACAGACTTGATGAACTCCATGCAAGCAGCTTTAGTAGGTCACAGTTTAGGAGGGAGAGGCCGGGCAGATTTAATCAAGAAATAAAAGTTAGAGTGTATTATTTCACAAACAATAGTGAGCAATATTTTGCAGTTGATGCACAGTATGTAGGCAGATTTGTATGGGCCACAGTTTAATAGTGAGAGATCAGACAGTTTTTATCAGGAAATAAAAATGAGATAGTACTATTTCAGAGACAATAAACAGAAATATTGTACAGATACCATGCACACTATGTAAGCAACTTTAGTAGAACACCGTTTAAGAGGGAAAGACAAAGCATATTTTGAGCTAGCTAGAAATTAAAATTAGAGTGTATTATTTCACAATAAAAAGGTACAGACTTGATGCACAGTATATAAGCTGAAGTAGTAGGTTTAGCTTCTGTGATTTTTTTAGCAGCACTTTATACGTAACAATAACTATCTCTCCCTGCAAACACTGTCAGCATCGCTATCTGTTCCAAATCTCCCCAACACACACTAACAAAATACTGCTGGGAACATTAAGATGGAAGGGGCTGGTCCATAGGAAAACCTTTATTATTGACCCTTGTAAGCCGCATGACCACAGTTCAGGGGCAAGGAAATGCAATAATGGTAATTGGTTGCTATAGCAATGAAGGACAGATTTAACTGCAAATGACTTGGGTTTGGGTAGAGCTCATGCTTGACCCAAAAATGAAGCTCATTCCTACTCCCAAGCTTGTAATTGAAAGAATTGGTGTGTTTTCTTTTTTTTCCCCCTCTGCACTGTATTAATAAAATATTTTTGTTTTGATAAATGTCCCCCATGGCAGTGCTTAGCTCCCAATGCCCTTTTTGACAATGGCTTGCCTTATAGACTTGAATAAGGCCATAATTAACTTCCCTGTCAGATTTTTGTGTCTCAAAGCAGTACATTGTTTCGCATAGAAATTTTGGCGTTTTATATTGTAGGCTTATAATTCTTAGGAATAACTCACTTAAGACAAGAGTCTAGTAGACATCCTCTATATATGATAAAGTTTGAAATAATGAAATCATAAATTATAATATACAGTATCTCACAAAAGTGAGTACACCGTTCACATTTTTGTAAATATTTTATTCTATCTTTTCATGTGACAACACTGAAGAAATGACACTTTGCTACAATGTAATGTAGTGAGTGTACAACTTGTATAACAGTGTAAATTTGATGTCCCTTCAAAATAACTCAACACATTAATGTTTAACCCCTTCCTTACCGGCGTATAATAATAATACGCCGTCAAGGTGCACTCCCCATCCTGGATGGACGTCATATGATGTCCTCCTGTTTTTGCCACTCTGCGGGCCCGCATCGTGGCGATCGGGGATCGGGCTTGTCCCTCGAGACTCCGGCCATCCATGATCAGGATAAAGAGCCAATTAAATTAGCTCTTTACCACCTGACCGGCTGTGTCCTATCTAATCGGGTGTTCTTTTGTTCAGTGAAACCCGAACATTATGGGGCATTTGCGGCAACTTTGTGCGCCCCATAATGTTTTCAAATGGCAGCAGAATGCCGCCCGCTGATTGGCCAAAGCACGCACATGACCTCCATGCTTTGGCCAATCAGCGGGCAGCCTGCTGTGAGAGCTTTGATTGGCTAAAGGCCTTTAGCCAATCACTGCACAGCAGCCTCAAACCACGTCCCACACTATATAAAGCCGCTTATACAGCGGCTCTATGTAGTGTGTTGGCGGTGGTCGGTTGAATAGAGAGATAACTTAGGTTCCTGACAACAGGAAGTTCAGCTAGCTAGCTTAAAATTTTGTTTAAAAATAGAAAAAAAAAGTACAAAAAATAGATAGCTAACTAGATAGATAGACAGTTAGAAATATAAAATATATCTGTCAGTTAGTGCAGACAGGTTAGTGTAGGAAAAAAAAAAATCTATATATATATATATATATATATATATATATATATATATATATATATATATATATATATATACAGTCTAATGTACGCACAGTATACTATATATCAGTGTACACTGTACATAGGGTATATAGTACACTTGACGTGGTGTGTTAAAATATATACAGCCTGATATATATATATACACACAGTGTATTGAGTGTGCACTATATATCTGTCCATACGGTATATAGTATACTTGACGTAGTTTATTAAATTATATACAGTATTTAACCCCTTAACCCCAGAGCCCTTTTTTACATTTGTTGTTTACAAGTTAAAAATCAGGTTTTTTTTATAGAAAATTACTTAGAACTCCCAAACATTATATATTTTTTTCAAACACCCTAGATAAGAAAATGGCAATCATTGAAATACTTTTTGTCACACGGTATTTGTGCAGCGGTCTTTCAAGCGCTTTTTTTTTTAAAAAAAAATCACTTTTCTAAATTAAAAAATAAGACAGCAGTAAAGTTAGCCCAATTTTTTGTATATTGTGAAAGAGGATGTTACGCCGAGTAAATAGATACCATATATGTTACGGTTGAAAATTGCGCACACTCGCGGAATGGCGACAAAACTCCGGTACTTAAAAATCTCCATAGGCGACGATTTAAAAGTTTTTAACGGTTACCAGGTTAGAGGTGCAGAGGAGGTCTTTTGCTAGAATTACTGCTCACACTCTGGTGATCACGGCGATACCTCACATGTGTGGTTTGAACACCGTTTTCATATGCGGGCGCAACTTACGTATGCGTTTTCTTTGCTGCACAAGCTCGCGGGGACGGTGGCAATATTTTTTTTTACATTTTTTTATTTATTCTATTTTATTTTTTTCTTTTAACACTGTTTCTTTAAAAAAAAAAAATCTGATCACTTTTATTGCTATAACAAGGAATGTAAACATCCATTGTGATAGTAATATATGGTGACAGGCACTCTTTATGGAAGGATGGGGGGGTCTAAAAGACCCCACATCCCTCCTTTACACTTCACAGTATTCAGGTCGCCAAAAACGGCGATTCTGAATACTGTCATTTTTTTAAAACCGGCGCCGTTAGCCGCCGAGTAAACCAGAAGTGACGTTGTAACGTTGCTTCCGTAAATGTACGAAGGAGTCCCGATCAAAGCCGATTCCAGATTCCACAGGGGCTCCACACAGCCGGCGGACGCGCCGGATCGGAGCTCTGGTCTCCCAGTCGGATCGGCTGTTATCAACAGATAGCCGGCCGTCTGCTCTAAAAAAACAGTACCAGGGTATAGCCTGTAGCTGCAGACTATACCCCAATACTTCCACATAAAGCAGCCACCGTTTATAAACTGCGATTCACGTTAAGTGGTTACACTAGTTTACAACAGCAGGGCCCACTCCTGCGCCAAAAGTAAGTGCAAGGGGTTACAGTGTTCTGGCACCGACAACACCCAAGGCCCAATTTTTCACCACCTGTTTGACTGGGGCATGTCATCACAATTTTTAACCACTTAACGCCAATCGCCGTTTATAAACGGTGGCAGCTTTAAGTGGATGTATCGGGGTATAGCATGCAGCTGCAAGCTATACCCCAGTACTGATCTTTAGAGCAGGCGGCCGGCTATCCGGTGATAATGGCCGATCCGGCTTGGAAGCCGCTCGGTCTTTATCCCAGGGAGCGGGAGGGGCCATGCCCCCCTTCCCGCCACAGTCTGCCGCTCTTCTCTGGTCTCCCGTCCCACCAGGAGACCGTAGCTCCGATCCGACACTTCTGGTCGTTGTGTGGAGTCCCTGTGGAAGCCGGGACCGGCTTCAATTGGGACTCCTTCGTACATTTCCGGAAGCAACGTCACTTCTGGTTTACTCGGCGGCAAAAGGCGCCTGTTTTAAAAAAATTACAGTAGTCATAATCGCCATTTTTGGCAATCTGAATACTGTGAAGTGTAAAGGAGAGATGGGGCGTCTTTTAGACCCCCCATCCTTCCATAAAGAGTACCTGTCACCTTATATTATTATTACAAGGGATGTTTACATTCCTTGTGATAGTAATAAAAGCGATCTGATTTTTTTTTTTTAAACAAACAGTGTTAAAAAAAATAATAAAATAAAATAAATAAAAAAATGTAAAAAAAAAAAAGTAAAACGCCACCGTAACCGTGAGCTCGTGCAGCAAAGAAAACGCATAAGTAAGTCACGCCCGCATATGAAAACGGTGTTCAAAACGACACATGTGAGGTATCACCGCGATCGCCAGAGTGTGAGCAGTAATTCTAGCAAAATTTAAAGCATCGCCTATGGAGATTTTTAAGTACCGTAGTTTCTCGCCATTCTGCAAGTGTGAGCAATTTTCAACCGTAACATGTGTGGTATCTATTTACTTGGCGTAACATCCTCTTTCACAATATACAAAATAATTGAGCTAACTTTACTGTTGTCTTATTTTTTAACTCAAAAAAGGTTTTTTTTTTTTTCAAAAAAAATTGCGCTTGAAAGACTGCTGCCCAAATACCGTGTGACAAATAGTATTGCAACTGTCATCATTTTATTCTCTAGGGTGTTTGAAAAAAAATATATAATGTTTGGGGGTTCTAAGTAATTTTTTAGCAAAAAAAAGGATTTTAACTTGTAAACAACAGGTGTAAAAAAGGGCTCTGGGGCTTAAGTGGCTAAACTAATTTACAACAGCAGGACCCGTTCCTGCGTCCAACAAGAGTAACTGCAAGGGGTTACAGTGTTCTGGCACCGCCAGCACCCAAGGCCCCAATTTTTTGCCACCTGTTTGACTGGGGGCTTTTGTCTCAATTTGTAAACTAATTTAAAACATCAGGTCCAGTTCCTCCGTCCAACAAGAGTAACTGCAAGGAGTTACAGTGTTCTGGCACCACCAGCACCCAAGGCCCAATTTTTCGCCACCTGTTTAACTGGGGGATTTTATCACAATTTTTTAACTAATTTACAACAGCAGGCCCAGTTCCTCCGTCCAACAAGAGTAACTGCAAGGGTTACAGTGTTCTGGCACCGCCAGCACTCAAGGCCCAATTTTTGGCCACCTGTTTGACTGGGGGCTTTCGTCACAATTTTTAAACTAATTTACAACATCAGGCCCAGTTCCTCCGTCCAACAAGAGTAACTGCAAGGGGTTACAGTGTTCTGGCACCGCCAGCACCCAAGGCCCAATTTTTCACCAACTGTTTAACTGGGGGATTTTATCATAATTTTTAAACTAATTTACAACAGCAGGGCCCGTGCCAAAATTAAAAAAAAATGACGTGGGGTTCCCCCCAAAATCCACACCAGGCCCTTCAGGTCTGGTATGGAATTTAAGGGGAACCCCGTGCCAAAATTAAAAGTAAAATGATGTGCGGTTGCCCCCAAAATCCAAACCAGGACCTTCAGGTCTGGTATGGAATTTAAGGGGAACCCCGCACCAATTTTTTTAAAAAAATGGCATGTACCCCTGACCATTCACCAAAAAAGAGTGTAGTTTAAAAAAAGAAAGAGGCAATTTTTGACAAGTCCTTTATTTTGTAAAATAGCTCTTTTCTTCTTTCTTCCTTCTTCTTTCTTCCTCCATCTTCTCCTGGCCCAGTCCTTCTTCTGGTCTTCTGCTTCTTCTTTTAGTCTTCTTGTTTCCTCTATTCATCTTCAATCTTCAATCCTCATATTCATCTTCTTCTACTTCTTTCACCGCCGTCGCTCTCCCCGTTGCTGCAATCCGGTAACTGCGCGTCTCCAAGAATGGGTGGTCTTCACAATGGCAGTACTTTTATAAGAAGGGGCGGGGTCACCCAGTGACGTAACTGAGTGAGCCTGCCCCCTTCTGACGTCATGCGAAGTCATAGGGGGCGGGTCACCCATTTACCTCAGTGGGTGGCCCCGCCCCTTCTTATTAAAGAGCTATCATTGTGAAGACCGACCATCCTGGGAGATGCGCAGGGGCCGAACTGCAGCAGCGGGGAGAGCGGTGGCAGTGAAAGAAGAAGATGAAGATGAGGATTGAAGATTGAAGACGAAGAGAGGAAGCAAGAAGACTAAAAGAAGAAGCAGAAGACCAGAAGAAGGACTGGGCCAGGAGAAAATGGAGGAAGAAAGAAAAAAGAAGAAAGATCTATAATACAAAATAAAGGACTTGTCAAAAACTGCCTCTTGTTTTTTTTACACTACACTCCTTTTTTGGTGAATGGGTAGGGGTACAATGTACCCCAAACCTATTCACATGGGGGAGGGAACTGGGGACCCCCTTATTAAAGAGGGCTTCCAGATTCCGATAAGCCCCCCCCACCCACAGACCCCCACAAGCATCGGCCAGGCTTGTGGGGAAGAGGCTCTTGTCCCCATCAACATGGGGACAAGGTGCTTTGAGGTGGGGGGGCAAAGCCCCCCCTTCCCCAAAGCACCCATTCTCCCCATGTTGAGAACATGTAGCCTGGTACGGTTCAGGAGGGGGGGTGCTTGCTCGTCCTCCCCCCATCCTAACCGGCCAGGGCTGCATGCTCGGATAAGGGTCTGGTTTGGATTTTAGGGGGAACCCCACATCAATTTTTTTTTAATTTGGTGCGGGTTTCCCCTAAATATCCAAACCAGACCCAATGAGTCTAATTTGGACTGGGGGGGGCCACGCACTTTTTTTCAGCGATTTTTTGTATATTGCCGGGAACCGGCAATACATTACAGCTGTGATTTTAAATGACATTTTTTCCTAAGGAAATGTCACTTTGCTCTGGCTATGTTCTACACCTCACAGAGATGCGCCCTTTTACACACAGACTAAGGACACCCCCCAGTCACAATATTTAAAGGAATTTTTCATTTTTTTTTCACTTTAAGCACTATTAAAATCACCACTCCTGAAAAAAATATTGATTTAAATATTATTTTTCATTGATACATGTCCCCTAGAGCAGGGCCCGGGTCCCCATACACTTTTTAGGGCAAAAACAATGCATATAAGCCTTTAAAATGAGCACTTTTGATTTTTCATGTTCGGGTCCCATAGAATTTAATGGTGTTCAGATGTTCGCCTTGAACTTTTTGTCTGTTTGCATGTGCTGGTGCGAACCGAAACTGGGGATGTTCGGCTCATCCGTACTCTTCACACACCAATTGTGTGTGAGGAGGAGATAGCGGTAACAGCTCGTTACCGCTTACTGTGTGCCCTAATCACACTGATTGCCCCCCCCCAGTAATAAAGAGGACCTGTCACCACCCCATCAAAGTACCTGTCACAGCCCATCAAAGTACCTGTCACCTGCCCATCAAAGTACCCGAGTACCTGTCACCTGCCCATCAAAGTACCCGAGTACCTGTCACCTGTCCAGCAAAGTACCTGAGTACCTGTCAGCAGCCCATCAGAGTGCCCGAGTACCTCTCATCAACCCATCTGAGTACCCGAGTACCTGTAACCAGCCCATAAAAGTACCCAAACACCTGTCACCAGCCCATCTGAGTACCCGAGTACCTGTCACCAGCCCATCTGAGTACCCAAGGACCTGTCACCAACCCATCTGAGTAACCGAGTAACTGTCAGCAGCCCATCAGAGTACCCGTGTACTTGTCACCAGCACATCAGAGTACCTGAGTACCTGTCACCAGCCCATCAGAGTACCCGAGTACCTGTCACCAGCCCATCAGAGAACCCGAGTACCTGTCACAGCCCATCAGAGTACCTGTGTACTTGTCACCAGCCAATCTGAGTACCCGAGTACCTGTCACCAACCCATCAGAGTACCCAAGCACCTGTCACCAACCCATCAGAGTACCCAAGTACCTATCACCAGCCCATTAGAGCACCCGAGTACCTGTCACCAGCCCATCAGAGTACCTGAGTACCTCTCCCCAGCTCATCAGAGTGCCCGAGTACCTGTCACCAACCCATCAGATTACCCAAGTACCCATCACCAACCCTACTGAGTACCTGAGTACCTGTCACCAACCCATCAGAGTACCCGAGTACCTGTCACCTGCCCATCAGAGTACCCAAGTACCTGTCACCAACCCTTCTGAGTACCCAATTACCTGTCACCAACCCTTCAGAGTACCCGAGTAACTGTCACCAACCCTTCTGAGTCCCCGAGTACCTGTCATCAGTCCATCTGAGTACCTGTCACTAGCCCATCTGAATACTGTAGTACCTGTCACTGGGCCCATCTGAGTACCCGAGTACCTGTCACTAGCCCATCTGAGTACCCTAGTACCTGTCACTAGCCCATCTGAGTACCCGAGTACCTGTCACTAGCCCATCTGAGTACCCGAGTACCTGTCACCAGCCCATCTGAGTAACCGAGTACCTGTCACCAGACCATGTGAGTACCTGAGTACCTGTCACCAGACCATCAGAGTACCAAGAACTTTTTACCAGCCCATAAGAGTACCCGAGCACCTTTTACCAGCCCATCAGAGTACCTGAGTACCTTTTACCAGTCCATCAGAGTACCTGAGTACCTATCTGCAGCCCATAAGAGTACTCAAGTACCTATCTGCAGCCCATGCGTCATAAAATATACATTGGGGTGTTTGCTTTCCAATGTGGGGTAATTTTGTGGGTAATTCCACTGTCCTTGTGCTCCAGGACCTTCAAAAGTGTGATAGGTAGGAATGAAATTATATGTGCAATTTATGCTCCTAGAACGCCTGAAGGTAGTACTTCAATGTTGGACCTCTCTATGTGACTAGGCTGTGTAAATGTCTCACACATGTGGTATCGCTATACTCGGGATGAGTAGCAGAATATATTTTACGGGGTAATTTTTGCTATGTACATGCTATGTGTTAGAAATATCATATAAATTGACAACTTTGTGTAAAAAAAATAAGTTTTCATTTTTTTTCCACGTATTTCAAAGACTTGTGGAACCATACAAAAGACTCACAATGCCTCATAGAATATACCTTGGTGTGTTTGCTTTCCAAAATTGGGTCATTTTGTGGGGAATTCCATTGTCCTGGTGCTCCAGCACCTTCAAAAGTGTAATAGGTAGAAATGAAATTGGATGTGTAATTTATGCTCCTAGAATGCCATGAAGGTGCTACTTCAATTTTGGACCTCTCTATGTGGCCAGGCTGTGTAAAAGTCTCACACATGTGGTACTCTGAACAAGTAGCAGAATGTAATTTTGGGTGAAATTTTTGTTATGTACATGCTATGTGTTAGAAATATGTTATAAATTGCACACTTTATGTAAAAATAACAGCGTTTTCATTTTCTTTCCACGTATTTCGAAGACTTGTGGAAAAAAATGAATAAAAATGTATTTCA